>MNPL01007252.1:0-14321 GCA_002081605.1 Tropilaelaps mercedesae | reverse complement strand
AATAATAATAATAATAATAATAATAATAATAATAATAATAATAATATTTTTATTATTATTATTATTCTTGCAATTTTTTATCACTTTCATTATTATTCTTACACTAATGAATCACAATTACTATTTGTGATGATTCCCGTTATTATATAATCGATCAGTTACGCCATTTGTATGGATTGAACGAGCGAACAGCGAACCGGTTAAACAGGGCTTAGCTGTCGACATTATTTGCAACTATACGGCCAATCCAACAAACATCTTTGATTACACATTTGCCAAGGACAACGTTACGATTCATGCGGCTGACGATAAGCTATACCAACTCATCCAGGACAGCGGCAATAGTTCGGCAGGTAACAGTCCTATCTTGAGAATCCTGAACGTCTCCAAAGAGGATCACGGTAACTATACGTGCTCGCTCAAAAACGAGATGGGGTGGGGCAACTCGTCCAATTCTGTGTCCCTCGATGTCATGTGTAAGTATATAGCGGTGTATAATTATTTTATAGGTACTGTACAAAACAATAAGTATTTAATACATGTGTAAGCAATCCTTCATGGAAGCTGAATGAGTATGAAATGACTAGCTATTTAGAAGTCATACGCAGGATGACTCACATGTTGATATTTGCTACATGCTGGATAAACTTATAGCTTAATAGCTAAGAGAAATCCATGATTTTCAGTTGACAGAATTAGCAGACCAGTTAGCGGGATCATTATTTAATGGTGTTACAGCTTATAGAATATCGTAATATAATATATTATGGTAACAATAATATATCATTTTTGAGCGTAAGCCTATCCGATAATTTCTTAAGAAGTTGAATGCACGCTCGGCTGGTAGATTATTATATGCATATGGATATAACTTACAAAGAATTGATTTGCAAGTGCTATTATAATATTTGTCTGCTTTAGATCCACCTTCGGCAAAATTGGAAATGAACCCAACAACAGTAAAAGACATTGACACAATGCCTAAAGACCTCGAGGTGTTGCTGCGCTGCGACGTTGAGGACGGCAATCCAACATGGACTCACCGCACTCGTTGGTATCATAACGGCATACTTTTCAACGAAACGTCAGAGTACGAGCTGGGACTAGCCGGCTATCGAGAACAGTCCGGAAATTATTCCTGCAGTCTCCTTAATGATGCTGATTATGGAAATCTTTCGTTGCCAGTCTACCTTGATGTCGAGTGTAAGATTTAACCGCAAACACTTCTACACGATGTAATACACAGACTATAAGAAAGCTCTATGGTTTGCGAAAACGAGCCTTAAAAATTTGCATTTTGTTTGTAACACTGTTACAAAAAAATATGTTACTATCGTGTTGGTCTACTCAGCTTTTATGTACCATGGCTATTTTTTTGAGAGCCAAACCCATTTCTAGAAGCGTACAAGCCAATTTTGCGAACTGCGTTGCATGGAAATGTAAGAGCTGGCGCTCGTAGTCTCTATGCCGCAAAATAATGGTTTAGACACTTACCTTTCTCTTAGCCATTCTATTGCAATGTGGCTTCAATAAATTATTGCATGTCAAACAAAATGGTTTAACCACTACACCGTCTTCCTAAACTGTAAAAAATGTAACATCTGGCAGAGGTGTCGGATAAGGCAGTCCAGTGTCCAAGGATATAAGAGAAGCGATGTTGCATTTGCCAAGATGGCCTTTCGAAATTTGCGCAGTCGTATAGAAATCGCTAAAACCTTTTCAGTGCTTGAGTCGTCAATTTAGCAATTTATCACTTAGCGACGATGACTAGTTTATTAACGGCATGAGCTAAAAAAGCATGAGTTAATCGTTAGCGGAGATACCCAAGCGAGAAATGTGGCCTGGTAAGACCACATTTTTTCTCTGGACGGTAGGGGCCTCTTTATTTCGACAATTGAGATATGCCGGTACAGATCGGCTGAAAGAGCTACTTATTGGTAACTGATGGTTTATATAAATCATATAATTGATGAAGGTGTAATGTAAAGCTGAAAGTAAGGTTTGTCTCTTAAGCCTGTATCCAGACATTTTCACGTGTACTCTTAAACTAGATATATCCTTACAATGAATAGTACTCTCTTCATTTACTGTACCAAAAGATTATGTACATTGTTAAGGTATAATTTTGGTATTGATGCATAATTATTTTGATCGCCACAAACCTAGCCCAATAAGCTATCTTTTTTTCAAAGTCAACTGAACCTTTCACATAATTATAATGTGATTTCTTACACTCCAGATCCTCCAGGTCCTGCTCGTATTGAGGTGGCTGAGCTGTATGCAGTCAAAAACAAGTCGGTAACACTGTTGTGTCTTCTCGATGACGTTGGACATCCGGATGTTCACGCTTATTCGTGGTACGTCAACGATACATTTCTCGACGAGACCATTGCCAACAACTACACGATCGAGAACATCTCCATGGATACGCAGGTTTGTAATTTATACATATACATATACATGTATATCATCATATAAGTCGATATGTCAAAGAGGAAATATAGTTTATTGTACTTTGCGGTAATTACATAAGTTAACGAGGTAACAGTTATGAGGAGTGTTTAGGGCAGTGGGAATGGGCAGACGTTACATAAATTTCGTTATGTACGATTTATTTTATTCTTAGCTCTATCAGCCTAATTATTCCAAGGAGAACTAAATGTGGAACTTGCCATGCGTGGTCAACGAATTAAGTCATTAGATTGAGTCGAAAAGAAAGTACTGCTGGGCATCCAAACAGTTGTGACAGTTTGCATCACTCGGATACCTTTCCGAGTTCTTTCATGAGCAGCCTACAGGGCTCCGATACTTTTTTCTCTTCGTTGATACCCTTTGCTTGGTGTCATTTGCTTACACGAGAAATCAAATCAGACAAATAGTGGAAGAGGATGATAAAAGCCGTATCTAAGCTTTTTAAACGTACGGCAAAAACTGTTTTTTAAAAAAAGTTTTTTATTTAGCTCACTCCATGACTCAGCCGTAATGACTCCTTTTATTCTTTGAGTCGGGAAACAGCTTATGTCCATTAACTTTTCTCAAGACGGAAAGAGTAAAGCGTTTAACCTAATGAATGATTTCACACATTTTATCTTCAGCGATACAAAAACAACATACATGAATACTATTTTCGGTCTTTTTGGATATTTGTTATTCGAAGTTTGTTCGTTACTTACACATTTTCTTACATTAGCGTCAATACGGGTGTGAAGGCAAAAACACTGTAAGTAGCGGGCCTCGAGGTTACATGGATCTGATGCAGTTCGCGCCCCCAGCTATAGTGGAGCCGCTTCCGCCGGTGGTGGGCGCTTTATTCAACGATTCGACCATTGAATTGCGGTGTCGCATCGAGTGCAGCCCTGAGTGCACCGTAGAATGGCTCAGAACGCATCCCGACAAGGGGACGTATAACCTTATGTACGATCCACTCTACACTATAGAGGCGAGCTGACCACCTTTCTAATTGCTACTATTGTTATTGTTTTTTTTTTTATTGTCGTTGCTCGTATTGTAGATATTAATAAGATGTTGATAAACAACTGTTATCAACGACATTAAATTAAGGTGATTATATAGGCAATAAGCGAATTAATTAAATAGGCTGATTCGAGATATCAGAATAATCGTAAATCTGCACAAAGCTTTTCTGCAGCTTTCAGTTTCGCAGTGGATTAATGTGTAAATAGGCATCTTTATTTATGATACATGTCAACAGACGGTGTTGGATCCTGCCAATATAAGCGAAAACTATTTTTCGGGAGTAATATCAACGCTTCGTTTCAATCTGGAACTTTTCCCAAATGGTATACTCGACTTGAGTAAGGACGGTACTCAAAACAAGGATTTTATCGTACAGTATACCTGCCTAAGTAGCAGTAACTTTGTCGGGCCATCCGTTAATTCAACAACAAAGTTCCAAGTTGAATGTGAGTAGCAGCCAGACTTACGTCGCACGTAGTATGACACATCTCAAGCATATATAGATATATATCAGTCAATGCAACGAGATGTTTCCTATGAGTAACCTTTAGCTTTGAGAGATTATTCCAGAATTTGTGGCAGCATATTTATTCCCATAGATCCGGGAGGCAATTTTATGAATGTCGTGTATCTCGTCTTGAAATGGCCCTTTTCTTTGAAGGAATTAGTGCTTTCTGTTTTATTACGTCTTTTTACCGTCTGGTCAACAGACGCGCCAGATAATGTCCGCGTTAATCCGGAGCGGCAAAATGTTCGCGTAGGGGACCGTCACGAACTGATTCAGTGCCGCGGGAAAGGAGTTCCTCCGCCACAATATCAGTGGTATTTCAAGGGTCGCTTGGTATCTAACACTTCACAGCTGCCGCCTGAATATGACCTCAAAAAAGATCACCACGGAAACTACACGTGCGTGGCATCAAACAAACATGGTGAATTGGCCAAGATCGCCTACATTAACATTGTTTGTGAGTATATCTATGCAGAGCAACCGTTATCTGGTATTAGCTGTATCCATACGTGTTTGAGCTTTTTTTATTGGATAACCTTCGATGATCAAAGCAAATATATATATGTACACAGAAAAGTGGAAACTATGAGGAAGATAACAGTATGTGTAGTTCGGTTCTTTAATTTCGAGTAGATATTGAAACATGTACGAGATGGATGTTATAGGTGTGAATCATCGGTGAAGAATTAAATTGCTCGTTCTATCGCATTAGTCCAACTAAGGTTAAGGAGAGATGATGACCAAGTTGATAATATTGTTCAATGAAGTTCCGTACGTTATTGTACATGTCAACTTCAAAGTGAACCCCCGGCTTTCTCAGAACCTTGCAATCTTTTTGATACGGATATACGGACTTTCTGCTCACGCATCATTATCATAGGCTATCGCGATGTATAGAGAGCCTATGATGATAAAACTGTACCAAAATTTAAATTGGATGTTCAGCTATCTTACCGCGTGCCATAAAGATCTTGAAAGCAATTTAGCTCATGTTTCTACTCTGTATCTTTATTTACGTAATAGGCAGAAGCAGAAAATATTTATATTTTTGTGCTTTTCGTGGAGTAGTATCTATCTACTGGAAAATTGGAGGAATCTTTCATTGCCCTTTAACTTCCTTTCCTATCGCTCACGTCCTTTTAGGCTGCTGTCCGATTTTCTTTTGCTTGAACGCGGCTTCCCAGGGACACAGTAGCTTTGCCCTCAGAGCACCTTTGTAGCGCGGTGAAGACCACTACTTTTTAAACCTATCAATACGGTTCAATTTTCCATTTGTCCAATAGAAAAGTGTTTGAGGAGCGCGGTTCTTTTTAGCTCACTGTTGAGCTGCATGGTGAAAATTAAAAGTTTGTCGCATACTGATATGGACGAGCCGGTACGTTTGTAACGAAATTGTTTTGTTCATAGTTCGTTATTTAAGTTACAATCTAAAATTTTGCTATAATGTGCGATTATATATCTCAATTTGTTACTCATTTCGAGAATATTCCTAATTTCATAGCTCACTAAAATTATCACGTAAAGAATCTATAAGCAAATATTATTAGATTAGAGATAAAATGTAGATTCTTAGTCAGGGCCTTTTTGTGGGCTTGAAACGTCAGCATACAAAGAAGGCCCAACTGTACGAATAATAGTTAGCTCGAACTGAGCCTCATTTATATAGCTTAAATGGTCTGTCTGAAACAACCGACATGTTTTCGGTCAACTATAGTGCGCTACCTGTTTTCCAATTAACTGGTTTCCTAGCTGGTTGTGATTTCCTAGATGCTTCAAATTGTCGAGCTCGGTGGCTTGGTGCATTCGTATGCGCCTTGCAACTGGAGGAGACACGTAGGTGCACGGGTTCGATCCCCGCCGGTGCACATTTACATTTATATGGGTCCGTCTTACGAAGTAATGCAAAACTGCTACCGTGGACGTTAAATGTTGGCTGATGGTCAGCTTTAAAAAAATAAAAATATTTTTAGATGCTTCAAATTAAGTATGTCATTTATCTGTCCTTTTTTACAAACTTATCTGTATTTAAAAGTGAAAAATTAATTGCGTTAAGTTCGCTTGACGAAAGTGATACGCGCTTTAAGAGCACACACGCAAACGTATTCTGCTTTGCGCGTGATGTCATATAAGGCCATGTGTTACTATTGCTTCCACTAATTACATAAAAATATTATGAAGAATAACAATACTCGTTGGCTCTGCGTCCACTGCGTTGTTGCTGGTGAGACTGAAGGTGGTATTGTTGACCGAAGATTCTATATTTTCTTATACCGCCGCCTGGGCTGTTCGCCGACGGACCTTGTTATCACATTTTTTAATTTATCATTATCACCAAATAAGCCCCTTTTTATATCTATTGCGCTTCATATGTATTGTTGTGCTAATTTCATCCATAGCCTGTTCTTTTATTTTGTGGTTCTCTTGTGCTGGTTGCATTGTCACCACTGCGGTTGACTACTGCTATCTCTGTCATAGATAAACCATCCTGTCAAATCTCACCGGAAAGCTCAACGGGCGACGATGATGAGCCCGACCGTCTCGTCTGCCGAGTCGACGCCAATCCGGCCAAGTTCTCCGTCAAATGGGACCGCAACAACAAACCGCTAAGTGACAAGAATGTGCTAATTGAGGGTATGTCGGCGGTGCTTGTGCGGGACCTCGACACGGAGCGGTTTCACCTGGGCGAGTACCGCTGCGCACCCAATAACTCGATTGGCTTTACCGAGTGCGCCTACATTGTCGAAGGGGCGGCCGCTCTGCCGATTGGTCTTGTGTGGACCGTCCTTGCCATCATCATCATTCTTCTTCTTCTGACCATCATCATTCTACTGATTTGCCTATTCCGACGCAAACTAAAACGTAGGTGATGAAGACTCATCATTACCGTTATTATTATAACAATTCATTGTCATTATTAGTGAGACTTAGATCGAGTGTAAAATGTAAATTTTTTTAGACTAGATTCATCAAATTCTTGTTTAAAATAATATATAATTTACAACGAATGCACTAGCTTTGCTGGCGAATAGTGCAAAGATGCTATTATATTAGCATCATCACATAATAATAAAAATAATAATAGAAATAATTGTAAAGATCTTACAATTATTAACACACCTGCCTCTCGCAAATAAATTGCTCATCCCTTGCTTGTAGAAAACATCTGGCGTATAAACTCTGTGTTATAACATTACGGTCGCAATAACTCCGAAGTATTAATACCCTTCGCCGTTTATTGAACTATCAGGCCAGATACAGGATGGTAAAACGAAACATTAACGTGCTTCCTAAATCAGAGAATTATCACTCAAAATATAAGCATAATATCTTGGTGACTACGAGAGTTATATTCAGTATTTTTGGTAATTTTTCTTATAAAATTAGTCTAGGCCTGTTTTAGTGAACTGTTAGCCACTGTAGTACGATTATGACACGCAGGGAAATGGAAACTATTAATTGGTTGGTTTTTAAATTTTACTATTGCTAGCGTAGTACAAGATCTAGATTGAAATAAGCCCAGTTGTTTCATGGCGTACCACCTTTACTCGTTATGATTCTACTGACAAACAATATAAAATTCAGCGGTTGGCGCGAATCTGGGGTCCTACCCGTCTACTCTAACATCACAAACAAGTGACACAAGTAGCCGCCTGAAGTCTACTACGGTGTGGAACATTTAGCATGTATTGCTATCACCTACTACCTCTTCTAGATTCCCTGCTTGCTTATTCAGGTATGAATGACCTTTGCTGACTACCCAATTAGTCTTACTAGCTTTCGAAATTAGAATCTGCCACATTGAGGGCGTGTCAGAGTCAAACTAGACAGATCGACAAAGCGATGCAAACCCGTTGGGATTAGATAACGGAACCCCATTGTTTGCATGCCTTCCTTCACCGTCAGTTACTGAGGTTGCCGCCTGCCGTTTCTAGGTAAAGCAAAAGTTAATTTATACTAACGAACAATGCGTCCACGTTTAATATGTTAGCAGTTATAAAATTTTTACCAACGATTGCGTTTAACGTAGTTTAATGTATAATAATTACATATTAGCGCCTGAAGGCAATACGATCATCATGTAAATCCATCCAAAAGCATCTACTTAAACACAGGCGCTATTGTTTATTATTCCGTTGAAGTCCTGAAGCTTTAATTATCTAGTGGGGTATTTAGATGGGGTCTCGGCAAATTTTTGCCAACTTAAGAATCCCGAATCCCTCTTTGTTGTTTCGAAACCTTGCAGCCCGAGCGAGATGCCTCGAAAAATGGCGGATGAAATTTTCTCTCGAAGTGTAATGTAGAAGGCCACAATTACGAGCTTGTCACAATGCATTACAACGTTAGTACCAACGTCAAAACTACCACAACGCATTCCAAAACTACGTGTTACAAGGAAACCACAGAACTAAATGAAAACATTACCAAAGAACCACAAGAATATTACAACATGCCGCAAGTGCATCATAACGTTGTTCAAAATTACACCGAAGTAATACGGTGCACAACATATCATAATTTACTGCAAAAGTACCGTAGTCACCTATATTTTTAGAATTGATTATCAGCCAATATTTAACGCCAACGGTAGCCCTTTTTGCAATACTTTGTAAGACGGATCCCATACATGTAAATGTGCAACGGGGGATCAAACCTGTCCACCTACGGGTCTCCTCTTGTCGCAAGGCGAACGTGAATGTTACAAAATTGTATGAGGCTACGACAAGAAAACGATCACGTATCGAACATGATATAGTTACGTACCAGCGTATACTACGAATGTACCAAAAATATTACAAGGTACGCCAACGTATTGCAACGAAATAACAAAAACGCTTAGCTTTATACACAAGTAACCAAAAAAACACCGTGAAAAGCTATCAGGTAGAAAAATGCACCATAAACATACCACACAAATACCGCTAATCGTCATTGAGGTACCGCATGTATAACACATGGGCGATCTCAGAGATCCTATACAAGTGCCACTGAGGTTCTACAGAGGTACAACCATTTTACATTATGCATTATTAAAGATGAAAATAGAAAATTGAGCATAAAAACCGTGCGGGCATTGATCGTATGGAAAACGCGGGATCGTGCCAACAGGCCGGAGCGATCCACTGGATATTGGTATACTACACCGGACTACATGGTCTTCTCTGACGAAGCAGTAACGGTTGACTGGCGAGGTCTGCACGGTTTGCCTCCCCCCTTTTGCCTTGTGCGTGCACACTTGAAGAAATTAGCCAAAAGCTTCGACATATTTGCTATTTGAGTCAAATATTTTTTCCCCTGCGCCTTTTACAATAGCTTGCAATGTAAATGCACCTTTTATTTGAGGAAAATACACACTGATTTTGTGACCGAGGGCACATATAGTAGCTAATGGAAGTGCTCGTGACATATATGCCGAAAATTCTAATCGTCATATAGACGTGTTCGCTTTTTGCATGTGCGTGGAGTATTGCAAGCATGGGTGTGTCTAAGTACAGTTACCCTATAATTACCTTGCGCTGAAACCTTTTAATTGCTGATTAAATACCATGCAACCGTCCGACGTAGTATAAATGAACACGATTCAATATTAGCTCATCTATGGGTGGAATAGGCGGGTTATATTTGACAAATAAAATCTACCGGTATGCCTTGCCACAATACCTCACCAAACTAGATTCTCAGGTCTGCTTCCCCTTTTCAGTCATTAATATAGCCTAATAATTCGTAACGTCCGCAGACATTGAAACCACAGAAAACAATACCCCACTTCTAATTGTGGCAACATGAGCATAAGCGTAGAAATTTCGTCTTATTTTTTGTTGCCCTATGTGTAGACACAAATATAATGCAGGCTCTAAACATCTGTTGCTATAATATCTCACACCCCACATTGCATATCTGACACCCCGTTATAAATATTCTGATTATGATGAAATCAACAATATAGCGTCAATTACTCGTCTCTACAATTTACCGTATTAATATCCGTTTTGACATTAAACTTTGCAATCAATATACGTCACCTCTAACGGTTCAAGCCGTTGCCTAGTCTTGCATAGAGCGCAAAAGGTGACTATCAATGAAAAGCAAATGTTAAAATTAAACAAAATTGACATTGGCCTATTTTATAAGGCCTCAACTTTTGAGAACTTTCAAGAAAGCTTCTTAAAACCTATGATTACCTATGATTAAAATCATGATTGCCAAAATCTATCGATGTGGATCCCATTAAGCATGCCTTAGGTCTTGATTTCTCTAGCAGTAGATCAGTATATTATAATTTAATTAGTTGCTCTGGTATTTCGCCAAAGCATTTTTTTATGACAATTATTTCAGATAAAAGAATTGTCGTCTGTATATGAATCAGTTAATCAGGTGCGTTGCCTAGAATTCCAAGTATATTTTAACAGTTGAAAGCCTCGAACTCAAATTAAAAGCCAAAAATTAAAAGCCAATGTGCCGTATTTTAATATCCAAGCGTGAATCATAGGGATGGCGGTTCTAGTTGTAGGAGAAAGTGCTCTTGGTGCTAATTGTGAATTTTTTCAAGAATAAGGACGAATACTTTTCTGCCAAGGATTTGTCTCTCAAATCTGGCCACCTGTGCCATCTTGTTCCCTACCCTTTTTATAGGAAAACACTTTCTAACAGTTGCAAATATCAAAAAATAATGGCTAACTCAATATTCAGACAACAACCTCTACCTCGGTCCATTTTATCACCAACAAGCTTCCTGATAGTAAAGTTAGCGTTAGAGTTAAAGCTGCGTTTTGCCCGAATATTCTAATTGATTTTGGTCAATACATTTGGTAAAATAAAATGTAGAAGTTCTATTCGTGCGTCTGACAATGAACTTTATTATAAAGTAAACAGAGATACCGTGCCCTGTTTTGGCAATGACATTAATAAATGCCATTAAATTATAGAAAGATTAAAAGCTATAAGCTCTGAGAGTAAATGTGGCTAAATACATGTGGGTTCTTAACAAGTGTCGTCTACTTATGTTAATTATGTTGATTTTTTGCATAGAGCCCGACCCCTATGATGTGAACAGCGGTGGTTACGGTGGTCCTCCAGGCACGTATCAAAACGTATCAAAAGGCGGCAACGATCGAGTTGCACCTCCGCTTCCACCTCAAGGCAATCCAAACGCTGTTGCACCACCTTACGAAAACATTCCCTTCAAGCGACCACAACCCAAACAGGTAGGCCAATATAAAAACCCTATCATTGTCAGATTTTCTCCCGCTTCTATTACCGATTCCCTGATATCGGATATGCGTTCTTTTGTCGACTGAGTAGACAATTATGATAGTCGAAGTATAATGTGATTTTGGAATCGAGTTTATTACTTACAACTCCGTGCAAACACGGTATAGGCGGGATTGCTTTGCACTTTACTATCTAAGCCGGCCATTATTAAATAGCTTTTGCTTCCTATGTTGTTTGTTTTTATTATATAGCAAATCGGCGAGGGCGAGGACCTAGTGTACGCTGATATGTACGAGGATATTAAGGCCGGCCGTGTTCCAGATCCACGAACAACTCAGCCTGGTTTGCCTCCAAAGAAAGAGCTTATCTCTACGCCACCTCTACCTCCGAAAGCGCCTTCGAGGAAAATTAAAAAATAAAAGAAGGGTTCTCTGAAAAATGAACGCCTTATAGAAATTGTTATTGGCGAAACAAACATGGAAACAGGCTATATGCGACAGTTCCGCATACACAGTGCGGGGCAAAAAAGGCACCAGGAGTTAAATACAAATAACAACACCCGCGATCATTATATTTGTACCCAAATGATGACTTCGAATCCATTGGATACTTTACAGGGAATAGGACATCCTCCTCAAATGAAAATCAATAAAAAAAAATCAAGAAGTTCTCAAATGTTGTATTAACGTTTGCCTTAATGGTTTTTTGGGGCAATCGTAAACGACGAAGTTTTTAAAGACCTGAAAAATCGAAAAGCGAACATTTGCAAATGAACATATAGCTGGCGGTTACGGACATTATCACATCGGCGGATATATATAACGGCGGGACCGAGAAATCTTGGCAAGTCTTTACGTGTGAAAAGTAAACAGGGCCCAATCTAACCTGACGAAATCGTCTACACACGTCCGCCATGTACATAAAAAGTTTACGTTTTAATTTGAATAAATATGAATAAAGAAGTGTGAAATGGATCCTACGGATGCTTGATAAATGTGTGCTTAAAGGCAACTCTCATTGGATATGAGTGCTTTGTGGCCTGGAGATACAGAATGAATCGGATGCGTTTTACTTTGGCGATTTTTATTTTTTGCAATTACTGTAAATTACTAGAGCGGCTAATAAGTTGAAATGGTGTGTTTGAATTTTTCGAAATGTCGTTTACATCTATGCGCAGAGTTCATTTACGTTCAGAGGTCGTATTCATAACATCTTTTGGTCTTAGTGTATGCCTCTGCCGCTGCTGTTGGATCAATGTTGCTAGAGCACTGCTTTGCGGCCAATAAAGATGCGGAATGGTAAAAGAGATGTCAATGAAAGATGACGAGCGATCGTTGGTGGTTGGGGCCTCCGACGGAGTTTGAAGACGTTACAAGGCTCAACACTTTTTAGCGTAATAAGTTCGAGTGAATAGACCATTAGTGCCATTAGTTCTTACAGACATTGCCGACGCGATAAAGGCTCACTCTCCGACTTGATCACATCTGTCTCTCTGCACAAGCAAACGGAACAGCGAGAACTAGCACTGTCTCTTAGAATTCTAAATAAAAATTGTAGATTTGCCGAACGTACGGTCGTTGGTGATGCTCGACCACAAATCTATATCATTATCCATCGGTATTCATATAATTTGTGTTATGTTGAAGGCTTACCAAATTTTGGTAGAAAGCTAAGGATTTTCGTCATTGATTTACTTCGAACCTTCAAATGGAGTAGTTTATAAAAGCGCCAAACCTAAAACTTAGGGTTTTATCACATTTCACAATATTTACGTTTTGCCATGAATATATGCGATGTAGTTCATTTTGACAGTGGCGGATATTTTCGTCAAAATCACGTGAGTACTCAATTTAGTGTGTCAAAGTCCACGTAATTTGATGGATTCAGAAATAAAGGTTTAGTCGCTTGGGGAAAACAAAAATCGGAGCTGAAAAGCAACTATAAATATACCTTACGGCGACAATAAAAAGACGGAATTTTTTAGACTACTTTTTTTTAGTAACTCTATAGCAGAAAAAACAAAGAAGGCCAATAATAGTACGATTTGATATTATTTGATACGTTTTATCTTCACCTTACGCGTATTATATCTTCGGATTTATACTTGGCTAGTTCATCAGCTGGTCGTAAGGGTTGTTTTTCATCGATAGCACAAATGGCTATTTTCAGCTAAACTTGAGTTATATTCGTTCAACGACATCAAAATAGAGAAAAATCATAGTCTGGCACATGAGGATGAAGGAAGACAATATATTTTGGTAGCGGTAGGTCTTTTCTAAGGATTCAATGCACGCAGGATACGGTATAAAGCCAAGCGCGACTTGACGTTATTGAAGTCGTCTGTTCAACTGAAGTAACAGAAGCCTAGAAAAAAAACCATTCAACTTTCATAGACAACAAAAAAACTGCAGTACAAGTGGAGTATAAGACAACCCTAATCGACGAAAGCCTTTCAAATGGAAAATCCTGAACGCATTTGCTTAGTTCGTAGTATATTTGAAGAACGTGGTTGAAAGGTAGGAAATGTAAAACGGTTGACGAACGTTGCTATGTTTTATGTACTTACAATCTTTAGAGATTTAGCATGGCTTGACACGATACAAACATATAACGTAGCCATCGAATATTGCGTACATAAGAACAAGCGGACTAATATTTTGGAATTCGCGTAAGATCATGGATTCACATATGGTTATCGATAATTAGGGAGTTAGGAAGTTATTGTTATAACCGCGCAACCTTCTCATTTCAGCGCACGTCTGATTATTCATGTGAGGATTTTCTATGGACCAGATATGACCATTTTGTTTAGTTACGCCTCTATTGAGGCTAAATAAGGGTTTCCAACTAGTCGTCATTCACGTCGGAGCTAGAAAAAAGTTTCAATACCTTTTAAAAGGTGTGTAATAATTTTTATAAGTTTTATAAAAATCTTATCGGCGCACAGTTCTTAATGAAACTTGCCTTAAAAATTGTCACTACTGTGAGTGTTATTTTGAAATAAACACGACAACAATATCGGATATACAGCTATTTTTATGAGATTCTAAATACTGGTGTAAAATTTACGTAAAAATTTAACTTTGAATAGTGAATGATATCAGTTATGTGCCAAATCAAATTAAGA
>MNPL01007251.1:9594-22485 GCA_002081605.1 Tropilaelaps mercedesae | reverse complement strand
ATATATATATATATATATATATATATATATGCCTAATAAATATTTATCTACAAACTACCCATGGGTCTCATGGCATCGTTGTGAAAGATACATACTATGCTTTCTTTAAGTTTTTTGTTCTATACTATGGATGTTCCTACACGTTGCTCCCATATAGCACATTTAGAGAATAATATTCACTTTTTTTATTTGCTTACGGACTTAACGAATTTCGCATTACTTCGAAAAGCGGGCACTATTAATGTAAATCTGCAACGGCGCGGATTGAACCCGCACTCCACGCAGGCTCTCTATAAGGTCCGCTCGAAGTGATGTGAACGCGATTTCGAGTTTAAGGCAAGGGAGCTCCTTGGATTTATTTATCGGCCAGTTCACTTGGCTATCGGTCAGCGCCAGGTGATCGATGGACCGGGAAAAAACGTCCTGTCCATGCTACCACGCCAACAAGCAATTTATACTATTAAAGCTTAACGCAAAACGCTTCAACTTTATGCGTACAAAGGTGCGAATTCGCTGCCAAGCACATCGGCCGGCTTAGTTTAAACTGCCAAGAAGATATTACCCTTGCTCAAAGTGACCGTACCCCTTCACTTCTGTATATATTCAAGAGTGCTTTTGTTGTATGCAAAGAAACGTAGTCACAGTACAACGTATTAGGTTTATACATCTTTGCTAACAAAGTATAAGATCGCAAAACAAGAAAAAGTTACCCTGATAGTGGACGTACACATGCAGAAATTTGAGTCTGCTAAATTCATGTCATTGGTAACCAATTTAACAGGCATCGTGTTAACAAGCTAACGACCCGATTTCAGTGTAGAACAGCAGAGCGCTATTCGCTACTGAACAGTAACATATTCTTATTCAGGGTTATATGGTACCATAAAGGTCATATCCTACCTGAAAAGCATTATACACTCGTGTTACTGTACGTAGATTATAAGGCTTGCGGTTGCACATAAAATCAGGACCAAATTTCAGCACGACGGCAACATATGTACAGACTATAAACAGAACCAGTGAAGGATAGTCGAACAGAAGACCCTTTATCCGGTGCTCCCTAGGGAGGGCAGCCATCAAGTCCATCATCAGGCTAAACTGTAACACAGGCACGGCATCTTATATATAAATATATATATCACAAAATACGACTAGATGAGTATCACATTTTCTAGTTTGAAAAGGCGAAACGTTCTGCAAAAGCCACTCTAGAAAATCTGCTCAGTCTTTCCGAATTACGGCTATATATATATATATATATATAGAGAGAGCACTAGTTGCTGCTATAGGAGGGGGGACTAAACTAGTTTTCGAAATAACAACTTTTCTACCTAGCATTTCACCCCGACGATGGTGGGAGGACTGGAGAAGACGGATTAAACCCTAATCAATTTTGGCGGCATCAAAATACTCTTTTAAAGTTAAGCTACTCTGTAACGCGACAGACCACATCAATAAGAAGAATAAAAGGCAGAAAATGAGCCTTTAGTGGTACGCGAAAAGCAACGCGTAAAATTTAGGTAGTACATTGAAGAAAGCGATACATAAAGGCACAAACTGCTTTGGGTTTCCGCCTTCGTCATTATCTCAGTTTGTTTCTTTGTCGCATATTGATATTGAAACTCAACTCTGTAGCATGTCAGTCTTACGAGCAGGCTATCTAAATAACCGAGATTCGGATAAAGGCGTTTCGTTTTTGCCTAGAGTATTTTCTGTCCAATGCTTAAAGACAAACCTTTTGCGCGAGTCTAAGCAAAGTGGTTTCGAGACGGATTTAGCGACGCTTGTTTCAGTTATGCTGTGTTGGTTGCCGTCGCACCTGCAATAGAACATCGGCTTAGGCGACCAATGCTCGCTAGCTTCACGATTCGATTTGTGGTAGAGCAACTGCTACTGAAAGGAACAAGGAAACGATATTAGACACTTAAGAATACCTATACCAGCGGCCCGAGTTTTTTACGTCAACAGTAATTTCCGTAGTAAGCAAGACATTATCATATCCGGCTTTCATGGCCTCGACGCCGTCGCTGGTCTCGACGTTCCACAGCTCAATTTGAGTGTCACAAATTTCAGCAAATTCAAATCAAGCCCAGTTGTTCACTTTTTTGTAGGCCTATTCGCTCATGCAGATATGAATGCATTACTTTAGGACAAAAACGGAACATCTTATTATAAACACAAAATACTCAAAAAACCTAAGAGGATTTTTCTCTCGTAAATATGCCGGAAGTAAGCAAAAAATTCAAGACGAAATGTACCCGGCGCTCATCGACGATTGGGCATTCCGCCGTAGCGGTGGCTTGGCTAGAAAAACTAGCTCGATATGAAACTGGCGTTTGCGACTTCACGCCCCGCTGACACACATTCTTTGCACGATTAGGGAGTTCGGAGCAATACGAAGTCGGTTCCGAGCTAAAATCACGATAGGTCCCCAATTAGTCAAAGGAATCTCTTTGCAAAATATATCAGGCATAGAAGCTTTGCCCTTTTTCTACTCTACGAAAAGCAGAAAAACCCATCCACTAATTTCTGAAAGTATAATAACCAGCCTTAATAGGGTACCTACTCCTTCACTTTTAGTCATATGTGTGCATTTCACTAACCATAAGATTCTGTCATGATGTGTACAGTATTTGCACATAAAAACCAATTATATTGATAATAGCATCCACAGCGTTCTCCTAGAACGGGAAAGCGGCTCCCATAGAACCTGAGTGGTGTGAGATACAATGCTTAGGCAAACGACAATGGAAGTTTGTTGGAAAAATAGGAAATATAGGATGTATAGGAAATATAGGAAGTACAGGGAAAAATAGGATGCCTCCTGATGTAAGCCCGCACTTTTTAAGCGAATGCATAATTTTCTCCAGTAGCAGCCTTAAAAATATCGTTATGCGAAGACACTTGCTAAGAATATCCACCCCTGTTGCAGAGCTAGAATCGTACACAGATGCCGCCATGATAAAGTTCCAAAAGGGATGAACTACGGATGACTAATGTCGGAAATATCTCATTTGGTTTTTGGCCTTTGTTTTTTTGTTTGCGTATAGACGGAAATGTTAAGCGAACGTTTAATGGTCCTGGTCCTGGATCCATCCTCTATGGAAGCCCAGTGGTTTCCGATTGATAATGTCAGCCTAGCGTTAGAAGGATGAGTATGCCACCTTTGGAACCGTGGCATTTAATTTATATTAGTATATTTATTTATATTTCACTGTATGTGAAGGAACTGAGCTGGTCCATCTAATAGGAGATTCCCTTGATTGTGCTGTAGTTGCGCTATAGTTGGCTTTACATCGATTGCATCCAGCACACAAGAGACGCACAACATTAACGCGGAAGTTAGGTGGAATTCTCCTGTGCTCAGAATGAAAAGAGGTCTGTGATTTTCAGAGGCCACCACGACTGGGTGAATTGAAGCACAAACAAAAATGCTCTGGCTTGGTTAGTGGTTCTCTTATATGTTCATAGACCGATTGCGGAGGGCTCGCATGGACAACAACTGTTTTGAAAGTACAGACTTGAGTGATTTTCTTTTGGAGATGACTGTTAGGAACCTTGGTTTGGCAGCTGCAAAACCGTAATGCCTATCACCGCAATATCGCAGTGTTTGTCAAACTGTGGGGTTACAGACTGGATCTGAAACAAATAGTGCATAATTTGTAATTGCTGTTTAAACACACACAGCGAACATTTTCGTGACAAAAACGAGCGAGTGCATCTACGTCTCTATCAGCTCTGACTGAGCTAATGTTAATTTACGATAAATCATTGCTAAAAACAAGTTAAAATTGACCTAGAAATTAATAAAATTTTCTTTATTCACCAAGTAAACACTATTGGTCATTATAATGTTCTTCATTGCTTATTTTATTAATCAACAGTAATAGCTACCCATTAATTTGAAAATCCGATTGGCCTCTTAAAGCGCACCAGGCGAGAGTAGGTCACCATCTCGCCAATATGCATGTTGTCTTATATTACATTCAACTCGCAGTCAAAACGCGCCCGTTGAGCGTCATTTACGTCCACGTCGGTTATTGGTGTGTGAATATTTGATTATTTAAGTAGATTTAAGATGTATTGAGAATGTTTGAGCATTTCTAAGCCATCCTAAAACACTTTTACAGATACAAACACGAAAATCAGCTAAGCAAGACCGCAGTTGGTGGACTTCAGCATCGCGTTAACCATGAACAGACCTAAAGCCCAAATATCTCGAGCATATCCGGCACATTATCACGCTCGGCTCTCAAGTAAATCATTTACGAAAATATTAAAAGCGCAATCCTATGTTGCTCTAAAGCATACGATTTTCTTTACTTTTCCTCGATCTACAAGCGACCTGATGATATCCCTGACCTAACAGCACTTTCTGTTGTTATCCTCCTTCGAAGCTTGTCAGGTTACATCGCTGTTTTGCTCGAGTCAGTTTCTTTTTAGTTCTTTAGACTGGCGACTGTTCTCTGCCGTTGCGTCCGTACGATCCGTATTTTTTTTCAGGTAAAATCGACTGAATAGCACAATGAACACGAACACCTGTGACAAATTGAAGTACAGCACCGTCGAAGGACAGCCACAGCCTTTTCGCACTCCTGCCACCATTTGGAAGCCAATGAAGGCGAACTGCAATATTTGGACCAACGTCAGATAGCGCTTCCACCGAAGGTAGGGCTTTATGAGCGGGAAGTTCGCAAGAGTGAAGTACGTGTACATCGCTACGTGAACAATCGAGTTTGCGATGCTGCCGTAGAAAAGGGTGTGACTCCAGCCCGACCTCAGGTACACGTAGCCTGTAAGTGGCAATGCTGGTTAGCAAGGATGCCAAGTCTGCGAACTTGGACAACGCGGCCCGCTATTGAATAACTATAATTATTAGTCCTGCTAATATTGACAAGTATCGATAGGCTACGAAAGCAACAATACGTCCAATGGAGCCTACAGCAGCGACTCGAAACTCTATGCAAAAATAATCGCATTTGCGCATATTCTTTCGATCGAACTGCATAAAATGCTGACAATCGCCCTCTTCGTTCGGTTTCGACTAGCGTAATTCCATTATAGGTTAGAGAGCCGTCACATGAACAACTTCTGTTGAGCTGATAATTAGCCAGCGTTAACGGTCTTGGGTGTCGCTCTCGTGTGGCTTCGTAAGACGGACGACACTGTAAATGTGAACGCTTCATCCTCGCCGTCGCACGTTTTTTGTTTTTTGAAAAAAAAGACATGGCTTCTTCAGACGGAAGGTTAGCCCCCTTAATAAACAATGGCTATTCAGAACACTATTCACAGAACACTGATCACTGATCACACACTGACCAAACTCTAGCAAATTGCGCAACCGGAGACCTAATGGCAAATCGATTGTTTTGAGCTTCGGCTAACTTGAGGCACGCAACGAGCTGAGCGTACAACGAGTGTTTCGCCGCGATACTTCGCATCTGCTCTTAGTGGATAACCAAAGCACGTCACTATGACGCTTGGCCGTCTTGTCCGTCGCTGCGACGGGTCGTATATTTTGTAAACAAACAATAGGGAGCATATCGGGAGATTAATTCATATCATTATTATTATTATTACTCTTATTATTGTTATTATTATTATTATTATTATTTACCTGTACATAGTAAGAATTGAGAGATACCAATATACACATTCTTAAAGTTAGTCTATTTTGGTCAAAAACCGTAAGTGGGTTAAGACTTACAGAGTTGTAGTAGTGATATAAATAAATCACTCAACAACAGCAGCAGCAGCAGCAGCAGCAACAGTAATGCCAAGCCCAGTGACGCATTCTCCGCTGTCCATTCATTTAGCCGTAGTCAATAGGGCTCGCAAAGTTCCACGACCCTACAGTAGTACAAGTAGGAGGCGTATTCTCCAACTTTCCTCTTAGTTCTATGCCGTAGCACACACGTATTCCTAAAGAGCTATTCGAATTACGACCAGTGACTGATGTGGTCGCGTCGACTGTGAAATACCTACCTGTGAAAGCGACAATAGCATGGTGGTAGACGTGCATGAAGCTGACGCGCGAGAGCTCCTTGGCGAAGATGTACAGTAGCGTGCCCCCCAGGTCGACAAACCGCGTGTAGAAGTAGAAGAGACACACGACGAGAAGCTGGTCAACGGCCTCCCGATGCTCGAATTCGGGCCGCAGTACCATGGCGGGCCCGCAAAGGCCGGCCAATCTGTCGTCGTGCCAATGGCGCCATGTGAATTCGATCGCGTGGTAGGCAAACCACATGTTGGTAATGATCTGCGGACGAATGTCAGGGGCTATCAGGTCTAGCCGTAGTGGAGCGAGCGATTCTGAGCCGTGCCGATTTTGCTAGAAATACTATGTTCGAAGTGTCGGTCAGTTCACGGGACTGGTACGACGTGTGCACGTGGAATTGTGTCCAATTCGGTGTCTCAGTGGTTGAGTATCTATGGATTGTATTTCCGGAAAAAATTGTCCGGATTTCTGGTTTACGTGATGACGCCTCGGTCACAGCGAGTTCTAATACAGCGAATCTCATGGGCATCATGTTTCCTATATAATTTTTCTACATTTCATTTTTCCCCGAAACGCTCATATTTATTGCATACAAATCGAACAAGTATATGAGTTTCAACAACACTTTCCACACACACTTTCGACATTATGAGCGTCATTGTGAAACAAATTCGAGCAAACACACACGCTTATGTCTATGCTATCCTAAGAACTGTGTCAAAATATGACTATCCAAAAAAAAAAGATCGACAATGATATTTACCAAATTATATTTCTCTTCCGCAAGCTAAGTTTTCGCCACATTGTGTGTACATGTGCACGAGCAGCAAAAAAGCTACAACACCTAATGCAAATATACTATTCTAATCATCAGTACGGACACCATAAAATTTGGACAACATATAATGCAAGTTCTTACGTACCTGTACGACGTAATAGACTCGTTTTGCCGCCCCAACATTATAGGGCGTTCGGCTTCGCATGAAATCAGGGCCAAATTTTAACGAAAAGGCAATATACGTACAGACTATGCCCAACATGACCGATGGATACTCGAAAAGAAGACCCTTTAAACGAGGGTCCCTGGGCAAATCTCCCATCAATTCCATGCCAAGTCTCACTGAAACGGAGGAATATTATTCAGTAGGACAAATGTTGCTACACCTGCCAGTAGTGGTTTGTCGACCCCGTGAGAGACGAATATATGCAGGCAATGCATAAAACTTGTTTTCGATATAAAAACAACATTTTTTAGTGATAGAATACGGACAGTTGAGATGCCTAAATTATGCTAATAATTGGTATAAAATCTGGCAATGTAATAGCAACGCCTGCAAAAAAGCGGGTAGATTGTCAGTTACTTTGAGTGATTTGAAGGGGCGGAGTAGTCTAAACCCCTTTAATAGCGGGCGGAGTAGCCTCGTTTCTTCTATTAGGAAAGGTTGGCAATGTTATGCCCGTCCCATAGACCAAGCGAATCTCAGACGTCGACAAACGCGGCCTTTTTATATACTAATACCACCATTAAGTGCTAAGATAATCAAACCTATTCAAAGAACGTCAACTAGCTTCCGCATATATGTTCTGAAGAGTCGATCTCGGTGGCTCTGGGGTGCATCCGTATGCGCCTTGCGACTGGAGGAGACACGTAGGAGGTGCACGGGTTCGATCCCGACGGTGCACATTTACATTTATATGGGGTCCGTCTTACGAAGTAATGCAAAAACTGCTACCGTGGACGTTAAATGTTGGTCAGCTTTAAATAAAAATATATATATATATGTTCTGAAGAATTGTATTACTGTATAACCGTGTGTTATATATATACATATACATCCATCTAGGACGTGTACATATATATATACATCAGTGTCCACCAAGGACAACCATTTAAAACAATGCGAAAGTTTAATGAATCTGTGTGGCATCCCCTTGTATGTTCGCTATTTTATTAACAACAATTTGCTAAGGCTATTGTGATAGGGTATACTAAGACGGAAATTGTAGGCACTAACATTTTGTGCCGAATGGGCGGAGATGGATTGCGCACATAGTGGCAATAATAATCGTAAATAAAATTGACGGTTCGTTACTGTACGTTGTTAATATTTTTAATGCCTTTAAGGATGTTATTATCACAAATATCCTCTAATTACTTTATTTATAGCTCCACTGTTGACACTACGTTCGATCAATAAAGGATAATAGTTATATTAAATAAACCCGCGCTCAATATTAGTAATGATAATGAGAATAGTAATAAAAATAATCATTATTATTATTACTATGTTTTTATAGCATCATTATCACTATAATGTGTACGATTATTAGTACAATTTTAAAATGTATTCGAAATGTTGTAATCATACCCTATTATTATGGCCAATCGCACGTTCCAGTTCGCTCTGCAGCGTTGATTTTCTATAGTCTGCTAGCCCGTCGACGCCTGTATCCGTTCTGGTGAATTTGTTTTGTTCCGCTAGTAGTATAATTTAACATTTGACAGTACTGCTTCGACAAAATAATAAGTCCAGGAGTGGTAAGCCATAAGCGATCGCACGCAAGCCGAGTTATGCCGAGAGCGAAACACCCTAAAGGACCACCTGTGTGTGAACGGGGCCTGGAGATACGGTAATGAACGATTATCCGGACAGCCGCCGCGCTGTATTCGACCTCCGTCGCGCCAGTGGCTGGCCAGAGCGGACTCTGAGTCACCTGAGCCATAGCAAAAGACCAGTATCCGGAAGCGTCGGCGTTTTTGACCCAATGTCCGATCTAATGGTTTACGGGATGGCTTTTCGCTGGGACGGCGGCCAAAGGCGAGAGCTCCTGGCCCGCCCGTTAATCTCAACGTTTCCCGACGTCGTTATCCGACTCGGTCGTTTCGTACTGCGAACTGGCAGCCTATGCAGGCCGCAGTGCATGATCGCAAAGTACAGAGGACTTGAGCAAAGCAACCGGTCCTAGCACAGAACAGGCTGAGGACGGCGTGACCCCAGCGGAAAAACGTCTTCTGCGTTTAGCGGTTAACGCCGGTTTCTGGTCGATCGTTGCTGGCGAGCTGCCCGTCGATACGGAAACGTTGACCGTTGAAAATAAGCTGTTTAGAGGGATCCAGCGTTCGTTGACATTTTTGCGGAACTTTTGGAGCTGTTGATGTTTCAGGACGTGGCACTGTAGATTAACGAACATTTCTACGGGTGACCATCAGCCGTCATTTAACGCCTACGGAACGGCTTTTTTCAATAATGCAAAAAAAAAAAGGTGGATGTCTAGTGGCTCCTAATGGGCTAGGTACCCTGGGACGGAGGAAGAATCGTATGGGCTAGAAAGATGAATAGGATTCGAATAAGAAGATGCTAATGCAATCGGGGCTGCACTTTCTTGCTAGATCGAGCGTTTCACGAAAAACCGCTGTTTGATTATGTACAATGATGCCTCACTAATGAAGACGCCTTCTGAAGCTGTAGCAAAGGTACCACCACGGTCTGCTCAAGCGAGCTGTGTCTCGGTTTATTTCTCAGCGCTCATTTCAGTACAAAGGAAGAACAGAAAGGAAGAGACAAAGTGATCGGGCCGCCACTCATCCCGTAACGAGATAGATAGTCCCTGGTGGTCAATTCACCCGAAGTTGATTCCAACGTCAGCCTAGACACTGATCAGGTGACCCAGGTGATCATTCCTTGTAGAGGAAGCTCCCGACGCCTCAACAAAATCCATTGATTCGGGAAGCGCAAAAACTGTAACAAACACTCCCCTTTCTGTGAGATAAGGAGGTAGCAATAAACTCTAGCGAGTAAACCAGCTATGTCTGCGCACGAAACTGCCATTTAGTGATTTTTCCGTACGTATCTGTCTCAAGATACATCCCATCGGCCTGTCTAACTGGCCTTTCCAATGGATCTATGAAAAAAAGCAAACTTAATACTTTTGTCTGATGAATGAATTGTTAGGTGTCACGGCGGGTGAGGCGCTGTCCAGCCCAGGCCAGCTCTTCCCGGCTTTATCGTCGCTTTCTGAGACGATTCACGCCAGCGGTCCGGCCAGATCGCCGACCCTCACCGTTCCTGAACGATCAGCTCCCAAAACGAAGATGCGCGCGTTTGATGCTGGCCCGTTGATACCGCCCAGCGTCGACTTTTGCGACGGCCCCCCGCTCGCTCCGCATCTCCTTCACTCAAACGAGTTTATCTTGCGCAATCGTGGCACGAGCATCGTCATGGGCACTGTCAAGAAAACGGGAAAAAAAAAGACAAGTCGAGAAGATCGAACTACCTCCTCGGCTCTTCCTTTTACGGCCCCCCGGTTGCGTCCATTCCTGCTCGAATCGAAAACGAGAAAGACCAATGGAAAAGGAAAGCCTAGACGGAACCGAGGCGATCGCCAGTCGAATAACGAGGGAAAAGGGGGGACCGGGAAACGCTCGACTCATATGAAGGCCAGCGGAGAAGTTCAGAGTAACGCCGCCTCGCGTCCGGGAGCCGCGGCCCAGAGGGGCTCACACAGTGGCGAGAGGAATGCCGAAGAACCGCGCGGCCGCCGGGACCACGACGAATGTTCCCGGTAACGAAGCTAGCAAAGGAATGGATGCAAAAGAATGGAGAGGCGAAACGAGCCGAAGCTGGAGATTGCAGGGCAGTATCATGAGAGGGGGGCCAAGCGGGGAATAAAACAGGAGGCCGAAATGGGCCCCGCAACATCGGCATCGACAGATGCATCGACTGGAGATGGGCATGATGTTCATAGAAACCGCGGGGACGACCGACGCCGACAGCAACAACGGCCACGGCGAACGGGGCCGTCCGTCGAGGAGGGAACCCACTTCTTAACTTCCATGAAGACATTATATATATATATATATATATATTGTCGAGGAGGATGAGAACATCACAAGATGTGGGAGGAATAAGGAAGGAGTAGGTAGAAGCAGGAAGACGACGCAGGAGAAAAAGCGGCCCGACGGTAGCCTCTCCTCCCATTTTCGAAAAATGGCCATCACACCAAACGGAACGAACATAGCCTCGCCCCGTGGGAAAGAAGGGCGCATGCGGGGCTGCTGCCGGAAGCCGAATTCCACCAGCGTGATCGACCGGCAATGGCGACTTGCGGCTCGGCAGTCTACGCAACCGCCAGAGAACCGCAGTAAAATGCATCCACTCTGGATAACATGGCGGTCGTCTGCTAGGCGCGTTGCCTTGTCGTGGAAAAGGGCCCAACGATATCCGGCCCTTTTGGATTGAACGCATTACCTTACGCCAGGGGGTCGACTCGGCCATGCGTCGTTCTCACTAGTCGGAAGCTGTCGGCGGTAAGTCGTCACGCGCTGGAGTTCGCCGCCATGAAGGCAAACAGAGACAGACCTAGGTAGGCGGACTGTGCTGTGGCACGGTCTCGGCGGACCGTGGAAGGCCAGTAGTCATTTCGGGCTGCGGTGGTCGGTGGGGTCTCTTCTTATAGACCACTTGACCGACAAACGACTGATTTTCGACGCCTTGCTTGACTCCGCCACTCTGCCGAACTACGAGCTGGCGGCTGGCGCCCGTCCGTGACCAACGGCTCCCCTGGGATCGCACGCCGGCCTCGCACGCCGGCCTCGCACGTTGGCCTCTCACGTTGGCCTCGCACGTTGGCCTCGCACGTTGGCCTCGCTATTGGGGCGTGCGGCAGCGCCACCACGGCACAATGGACAAGTGAGAGATGGAAGTCGGACTTGATAGCGCGCCGACACTTTCAAAGTGCAATTGGGCAAATAGTACGCCTGACCTGTATCCCCTGGCGCCCCCGCGCCTCCGACCACCATGTCCACACCCAGCCCCGAACAACAACAATAACGCCACTATCGTTTTGGTGTTGGCGGCGCGCTCGCTCATTGTAAATAGCAAATGGGTCCGAATTTTCGACGACACATTCATCCGTACCTGGTGGAGTGTGCGTGACCCGGTAGGCCCCCTCTGATCATGGTCCTCTGTTAGGGTCCTAAGCGATGGCCATTTGTCGGCGCGCCTGCCACAACGATTTGGTGAAGTCACATCTGCGATACGCGCTTCATCCAGCGCAACAATCCAGCGCCTTCACATTCACCCAACGAACCCACCGAGCTCGTGACTCGAGCGTCGACGTTGCTCGTCAATGGCGTGTCTGCGTCGTAGCGTTCGAGGGCGTCGACGACGGAACGTGTCAAGCGCAATAATGCGTCAATACCGCGCAATAAAACAACGCCCAACTCAGCGAATGCGAAGCGAAACGACGCATCTGCTCGAAAACATTACCGCGAACGATTGCCGGCAATGAGGAATACAGCTGACTAACACCGATCTTCTCGTGAAGACAAGTAGGTCGTCCTTGAATGACGGTCTTCTGCATGTCTACACTGATGAGTTCGACCTAAATGTCAACGCGTGTTAATTGATTTGCTAACAAGTCAGTTGCTGTTACGGTGGACGGTGGCCATGTTGTGAGCAGCCGTCTTGACAATAGCGTCGTCTCAAGGGAACGCTTTCTAATTCATCCGACTCACTCGATGATGAAATGACGCTCAGATCCCAACGGTGAAGTTCAGAGCTGTTACATTCTACCCGTCCTGTGTCCGTTCTTCCTACGCAGCCTTTGTACTGGTCCTTCGCGAAGTCCAGAGTCAAACGATTCCGCAACGTGTTCCAAAATAAAACGATGCATTCATTGTCGCTCCTGCTTTTCATCCTTAAACTTGTCGACTTTTACCATTGAGCTGATACCTAACATGTCCTCTGGCCAACAGCCAACATCCCTTCGTGAACATCTCCTTGTGCCGTCAACAGGCGCACATTAACTAGCCAACAGTTCTTCTGACGGGTGCCAGTGTAATACTCAGTTGGCCACATGTGAAATAGCAGCACACACACACACGTACACAC
>MNPL01007248.1:0-11263 GCA_002081605.1 Tropilaelaps mercedesae | reverse complement strand
CCGTGCACCTACGTGTCTCCTCCGGTCGCAAGGCGCATACGAATGCACCAAACCACCGAGCTCGACATTAGCATCACGGCACACTTGAATAGAACAATGGTAAAGTAGTAAATAGGCACGTTCTTCTTGGTAAATTCTACCCCAAATATCAAAACGCATAAGTTTAACAAACGATTCATTTCTAATACTATCGTGCTCTCAGAACTAACGACCAAACAATCGAACAATTTTAACAGCGGCCAGTTTTAAAAGGTAAGATCCCTAAAATAGCGCCAACTGTTACTCTCGCCTCCAGTCGAATGTTGCGTGCGTACGCATGTTAAGTAGAGATTCGAAAAGCCCAAAGCATCTCGAATACACATGCTACCTGTTCTTTAGGGTAGCGAACGGTAATGACATAGTAGAGCAAGTAACGACAAATATGACGCTTCTCATGGCTTAAATGGCACAGCAACGAATCTTGCTGCAGAACTCCAGACAAATCGTTTGATGTTGAGTCATTCACCTATAGAAATACGGAGGAGATAACAGGTATCGCCACAAAACTGACGCGAAATATTATTAATTTGAAGGCATTGTTTTCTTGAGTCTAAAAACCTGGCTGTCATCTCATATCTGCATACATTTAGCAACACACAAGGAAAGCACGTTCATACAACAAAATACGTAAAGAAGCTTTTTTGATGCGGGACACTTGATGCGGGAACACATGAAAATGGTATTCTGCAAGCCAATCATTTGTTACATTTCCTCTGACGCACGACGAGACTTATTGGCTGCCTTTTATTACGTGGTGTGTTTTGGTAGCTTTCTGTCAGGCTATATAAAAATACTGATTGTAACAGTGATATTTTTTAATGCAAATATCTTTGTCTATATCAGATTATGTATTTGTGGAATAGCGATCCTCGATATACATTTAAACAGGGTAGTAACCCACTACTTTTTTTAGTTTTGGTGTATCACCAATCATATTCCGGAAAACGATATTCATTGGAGGTTTGCCACCCTAACCACACAACATTTTTTAGTATGCTCGCATGCCTGCTACCGCTTTCCAGATATTGATAAACTTTTTTTTCTATAGATTGACTTTCCATTGCCGACAAGGGAATGTCGCACGCGGGGTGTGGCATGTGGTGTTTACGTATAGGCTTTTTACGGAATTTGATATCGGTGTCGGCTACTATGCTCTGACTTCCGAAATATTCAGAACTCATATGGGGGCTATATCATGGTTTTGAATTGACAGATCACTCTAATTGCATTATGCTTAGGCTAAGTGAGAAACCAGTCTTCGATATTTTTAACGATATTACACAGACTCCGGAATGCTGATAGATTAATTTTTACTTCCGTTAATTTTTACAGGGAGAAGGGTTCAAGATCAAATTTGTATATATGTATCGGTTAACTTATTATTTCGCTTTTATGTCGATTGTTGAACACATTCCGCACAAAATACAGTAACTACTGCTTTTTGAGATCTGGCTTCGCATAAAAACCTCCGTAAAGTTTTAGCTATATTACTTACCGACTCTAATTTATGTTTTTTCGCGTCTCAGAATTTGACAATTCATTTTTACTAAAAATTCCGTGAAATGTTTTCTCACGTAGCTTAAGCGTGAGGCAAGTTTTCGGGAAATGCGCCGACGCAAATCTCTAGCTGCTATATACCCTTATGTTAAAAAAAAGGCAAACGATAAATGCCAAGTACGACACGGTACAAGTTTCATTCGCAATTCTCCTAGTACAAACAAAGTACCTTATAAATATAATACTGAACATATTTTTATAGGTTTCGATATTTTTGTGTGCTGACAATCAACATTTAATACGCGATTTAGCTAAATTACCTTTGTGTTGTCATAAGGCGGGTCTTTGTATGCTTAATAAATCCAGGACACTAACGTTTCAGGAAATGTCAAAAGCTTATCGCGTAAATTGGGTCGTTCAATGAAAATGTTATATTACTGGACTAAGTTAAGTGTAGTCTAGGGCGTTTATTGAAGCGCAAAGTTGAAACATTACGTAAAGGTAGAAACAGCACTAAAAATAACGAAGAAGATTACTGCAGAGCAATAGGAACACTCAAACGACAAAACCAAGATAGAAGATTAAGATAAAAGCTGTTTGACTAGTTACTTCTAACCGTCCATATAATACAGCACTACTTATCTTTGACACGGCAACACCACATGATTATCCAACAGTATTCTCAGTAAAGTCTTGAAGTACAGAGCAAGAAAATGTGCTCGTCTGTACGAGAAAAATGCAATTTCTAACACGGAGGTAATCTCGTTTGCCAAATGCTTCGAATACACGACTGGTGCGCGGCGTCCCACAACATAACGGAGGCGTGTAAATCAGCGACAGTAAGGCGACTTCAACAAAACAGCATTTTTTTGTGATTATTAGAGAAATGAGGAAATTCGGTCAGGAAATGTCAACATTCCTAGCGTGCCTGTTCTAACGAGTTACTACTAAATCAGAAGTTCGAAAGATATCAAGCAGGATAAAGCGCAGTTAACCATGGAGAACCGATCAAAAAAGTGAAATGAAGCTGCAAAAGCCTGACATGTCTCATTTTTACTGGTGGGAGATACGTTGTCGAACTATTGTCGCAAGATCACGTGGCTGTCTAACCAGCAGGCGTATCTCCAAAAAAACTTTCCAGCGGCCTGAGGCAACTGCGGAGCAAAGCCGGCTGATAATGATCAAGCACCAAAATCCGTTGCAAGTAGTAAATACTACTGGACCATCGGGGTGTTTAAACCGTGAGGCACTTGCCTCGCTTAATGCATTTTGATGTTGGACATGGGAACCACTCAGTCGTCAATTATCCCAGTCTTCAACATTCAATCGACTGCTCACAATTGAGCGGAACGATAGTGAGATCGGCAGCAAAGTGCAACATCCGGATGACGTTCTTCGATACTAATAATCTTAGAGCACCATTCATTTTCAAAGTTGCTTGCGTACAACTCTGCTGTGGCGCGTGAAGTCGCAACATTAAGGCAGTACGCACGCAGGTTGCTGCCAAGGGAGTTAAGTGTCCACCGCCTCTCTCTCCACCAGAGGGACTTTAGAGACACGTAAAATTACTAATTTTACGTGTTCACCCCAGTCGAAGTATGGTGAAATAGTGCCATTACAAACACAAGTGTCTTATATTGCGGAAAATCTGGCAATACTATACACAATACTATACTGGCTAATTACTAAAATACCTTCGATAAATTTAAAAGAACGGCGTCGCCGTAATATTTAAGTATAAGGGGACAAATTCAAGCGCTATTGCAAAACGAAACATGTGTTAGGAGACAAGCTGAACGTTATTTCCATTTACTCAAAACCCACCCCTACCTCACTTCTGTCTCATTTCAATGAAATAAAACGGAGCATATTCATGCAGAGAACCTTCTGTGGCCTACCATTTTCTGTGACGACCTTCACAGTTGTCTTGAAAAACCTCATTCGGCTTTTTGCTCTGTCCTATTACGTACACAATATGAAGGCCTTTGGGATGTCATCGGTACGAGAAAAAATTTTCAAGACCCCAGGAGCGCTTCTTCTTCAGGCAACCTTCAGCATAACACTGTCATATGCGAAAGAGCGTCAAGTCATTGAAAACGTTTGGGACAAGATCTCGCCCATTTCTGGCGTTAGCTATGCTTACAAGTGGTTTAGGAGCGGCACTCAGATGATAGTCTGCCTTATCCCGGCCAAGGAACTCCGGCAAAATGTATGATGAATCTACGAATTTACAATGCCTCCAATATGCTTCCCGAAAACATAGCTCTTCGCATATCGCTGTGGGGAGTAGAGATTCATGCCGTCAGGGATATTCTCGCTACGCTCTCGATTGTAACTAAAAGAAGTTGCTGCCGCAATTCTCCATTTAGTCCCGAAAAAATCCGCCAGGCCAGACCTTATTAGAAATGAACATCTATATCAAACGGCCTTAGTCAAGCATTATTCAATGCTCTTCTAATTGCTGGAAATACTTCAGAGAATGGCAAGCGATTAAACACAGCGTCTATCCAAACAGAAAAGTAAAACCCGTTAAACCCACTGTGGCGAAAAATCGCAAAAATAAACATTAGCTCTAAAATTCTGGCCAGCATCCTGGTTGAGTGATGACCTCCACGTGTGATTTCCAAGGAATAATAACAGGACTGAGAAAACCGTCGACACACTATTCAGTCGAAAACCTAGGCTTGCTACATTTATATATTAGTCTTTGAAGTTCCGCGCGCAATAAACAGACAGGTTTTATTCTATTTACATTCAAGCGTATTACTTCACGCTCAACAAACCGTTGTACTGTAGCGGCGTTGGCGCACGAATAACGTTGTGGTCTGCTTGCAAAAAGCGGAAGCCGTGGAATTTCATCAGTGGGTGTCTAACAGACAGACTGAATTTTGACAACTACGCCATTAAATTTTTAGGATATTTCTCTTATTGCTATCACTACGCAGTCCATACCCCATATAAACTTAAACGGTCACACCGACTTTTATTGGTGCTCTAGTGATAAGGCCATATCTTATAAAATTTAATTTATAGGGGATGATTGGCATCAAAGCAGCCTTCCTAAAACGTGCCAATATAGAATCAGTCGCAATCGACTGGTCTACTTGGTGTCAAGAAGTCGTCTATTTGAGAAATATTTCGTCAAAGGCCATACTGCAAACACCAGCCTATGAGGGCGATCAATCGGAATGTGAGCATACACAAAAAATGACAAGCTGGACTTAATTCACATTCGAGCCTTTACCAATAATGTGTGGAAAGTAATGCCAGGAAAGCCGGCATATGAATCCACCCAGAACAGTGCAAAAAGTTTAAAACTCCGAGAAAGCATCTTACATTTTGCATAAAATCCAACAGGTTCATAGATTTAAGTGCAAACCTAAATTAGCTGCGGCTAAGCTGAAATGATAGACGCAGCGTCGGCACGAAAAGAAATTCAGGACGTAGTCCCGAATAACAAGAATGGCTTCGTATGGACTCGTAGTTGTACTCTCTGAATATCTGCGGTAACAGCCGATTGTCATTAGGTGGAAGATCGTCCACAGGCAACAGGGATAGCCCCGCTTGTTTGGCACACTACCTGAAAAGTAAGCAAGATATTGTCGGATCCACGATGAAACGCTTTAATCCTGTTTCTCAATAACGAAAAAGCGCTTTCTCTTGAAGAATTATATGTACCCAAGGTGTGAAATTTAGAAAGCCTTGTAAGAAAAACTGAGCATTAACGAAGTTTTAAGACTAAAAAGATTGGGATACAGCAGGCATGCACAGGCTGTGTTTTCCAACCGGTAATGGCTTTAAAACGTCAGTCAGTCCATACGGAGTCTGATGGAGTTCGGGACGCATATCGTAACGATGCTTTGCAGAGCAGTCTTTCGAACATTCTGGCATTGTGTAAATTAGCTACAACCCTTAAAATAGGTTGCTTTACTTCGTAGTTTTCGTCATATGTGATTGAGAATTAAGGGTGAGTAGTTAACATTTGCCATGTGATATGAAATTCAACAAGCTTGGCGTTGTATTCGAAAAGATGCTATTCCTGCTGCGTCAAACTATCACACCGAGACTCACCGAGTCCATGTATTCAATACACGTTCTTGGTGCTCGAATTACAGCATAGAAAAGCACAGCATGTTGCACGCTCGAACAGCGGTCAATAAATCCCCATCAACTAAAGTTACCATAATGTCACGTAAGGTGTTTTATGGCACGTTCATGCTTCAATTACACATTTTGCAATTTTTCCAATCGAGCATAGCCCAGATACGTAATTTGAGAATTGAAAGGATTATTATTGGGCCAAAGTGGAGCCGCTGTCTTCGCATCTCTAAATTGAGCAGTCGCTTGAGAATATCCATATTGTCCATATTTCCAAGGAAAAAGCGATAGCAAAAAGAATGGGAATAAGAAAATTTCCAAATAGTGAACGATAAGGGGATAGGCTGTTACCCTTGCATCCTTCGTAGTCAACACTAGTGCGCAAATATTGGTCAGTCGTAGCCGCGAACGTCAAAATCCGTCGGAACTCTGATTGCTTATATCCTCGTTGCGGCTCGAGAAGCTTAGACACCCGTGTCACGTACTCACGGATTCGATACGGCAGAGGAACATTTTCAGCAAACGACTGAAGCAATGAAACATAGTGGGCTGCATATTTGCTGTTTCTATAGAGACTGACTAGAGATAATCAAGAGGCTTACCCATGCTGCAACTAGACACTCTTGCACAATGAGTCGCTGATACCTTATTGAATCACTGTACGCATCATTTATAATTTACATTTAGTCATCGACCTCTGGTCGACCGTGAAATTTAATCATACGTAAACTTAATCATCAAACGATGACATCTGCTGAACAATAGTAATGTCGCCGCTGCTGAGCAATAATAGTAATAAACAATAATAATAAGCATCTACTTCTTATCCGTAAACCTATATGTGAGCGAATTATTTCTTTATATTCTCAGTATTCATTTTATATCCAGGTTTCAATATCTCAAAAGGTGAAATCGCTGCGGTTAGCAAAAAAGTTTTCGGTAGTCCCCTTGACATGAAAATATGGATGCCCAAAGGATCTCTCAATATAAACTTGCCCTGTTAATACCTTGTATTTCGCTAACTTGCTAATTGGAGCTCGGAAACACAGTCGTCGCTAAGATGTCCAATGACAACGCTGTGCTCCACTGAGGGCTCAGCGTTACCCTTTTACAGGGCTGAGCATCAGTCAGCATTTAACGTCCGCAGTATCGCTTTCGCATTGCTTAGTGAGACGAATTCCATAAATATAAGTGCGCAATGGCGGAGATCCAAGCACCTACGCGTTTTCTCCTATCGGAAGAATGCACCGAGTTGCCAAGCTCGATTCACGATATTGTGAAAGCAGTCCACAAATAACTTCCCCTAACAAGTGACGCACATATAATTTTAAGACTGAAGCCGTAAGCCCTCGCCTACTCACGTAACTGCCACAAGAATCACTATCAATGAAAGGCTACCTCAACGTTACTGACTCAAGGTACTGACTAGGTAGATGATTGCACTGCATATGGTACAATGTTCGCACAGCAGGAGCTTGCAGCCAGGCGTTATTGGTGCAGGCATTGGCATAAAGGTGTGCATATTAACATGACACATTCCTTGGATTTTGCTTTAAGGCTTCTGCAGCTCACTTTATTGCTAGAGCTGACCTTTACTTATAGTATAAGTAACCATTTAGGCCACCATTCGTCTAGTCAATGGCAGGCGCCACATTATGCCTAAACCCCAGCCAGCAAAAAGCCCCGCAGACAACACCGAAGTGCTGCTGACTCCGCGGAGCCGACGAGCCAATAGAGACTCCTTATCGATTTTGGTGGTATTCAAGGTTTATAGCCGCAGCCCTCGGATGGGCCAAGGTAGGGCGGTCAGCCTTCAGAGCTGACTGCCGAAATACATTACACCTTGCCGTACTGCCTGCTGCGGACGAGTTGCTTTCTCGTGTTGGTTGCGGAAGTTCTCTCATGCGTCAACACAAGTTCACCTACTGATCAGCATATTATCTTTCACTTACCAGACTATTATCATTCGTGTTTTTCCCCTACCGCTGTGGCTCATTTATTAATATGTCATTGATACGGGGACGATCAACTTTTAGTACCCACAACATCGGAAGGAGATTGCCCGAACCAGCCTTATAATCATACTCATTATGCAACCGCCGCTTCAAGTACGTTATACAGAGACGTACATGGCCTATGTTTAGTATGAAAAAGTATGAGAAAGTAACATAACCCACCTCAAGAAATGTCTTAATTATGACAGTCTGTGTTCTGTTGAATTCATTCGGCAACGACAGCTCGATATGCAAAAGGTAAGCAATGCCCGCCTCGATATCATCCAGGTAGACCTGTTGGCAAAACAGCCGCCACACAACGAGGTTAAAATTAGTGGCACGATCAATAAGCAGATCATTTGCAAATATTTTTCACTGATATTACCTGCCTGCTGCATTCTAATAGCTACCCACTATTATCCTGCAAATTTGTTAATAAAGATGCTTAATATCAAGCAAACAGATTGGCCATCTTCGAATTTTCTGATTCGCAGCGGGACTGTCTTAAAATAATTAGTTGTGTATTGTGCTCTGATTAAGACCCGGTATACATTTAAAACGTTTCAAAGTCATTTGAGTCAAACGCCACTAAAGGGCTTTATGGATCCGAGGCAGCAGACATTACGGCGGCATTACGAATAACGTGCCGCCTAGTGGCATTCAAGCAACTTGCGTTGACAAATTTTAAATGGATAGCTTGAACGTTAGCCTACCGTCAAAACGCTTACATTAAACGGAATCAATCAATCTTCTGGAGACGTGCATTGATTACTGGGTTTATCATAACATGTACCTGAGTTGTGCTATTTGCATATGTTTTTTCGTCGGCGCCGCTCCGATAGCGCAATACACTTAGTTTAATTTAGTTCGTCTAAATGAGAAGTGGCTTAACCTTTCTGCCGGATTATCTACCGGTTGTTTTACCTTGCTTGGACTCCCAATTTTAATTTCGCGTGTGAATGGTATTTCAGGAAACGCCGGCCGATGCGTTGTCCGCTGCGGCTGCAAGCCCATCTCATCTAGTCGACTCTTAAATAGCGAACGTGCTGTAGATAAATTCATGGTGGTTCTGCGAAGAAACTGCGAGTTATTTAACATCGATCGCTCCATGATTAGGTGTTTACCGTGTATCGAGTTGTATACAAGCGTTAATCATGTGGTATAGTTTGGATAAAAATGCTTTAACATAATGTTCCAAGTGCGTCTCATTGATTCATTGCAGCAATTACATGAGTTTTTAAAACGCAGTCACTGCAACTTCAAAGTTGTTATGTCAATGTGCTATCGACTAAAATTATGAGACCGGCATAAAAAATTTCTCCTCTAATATGAAGTTTATGAAAAGATGAAGTTTGTGGGTTTACTTTATTCACCTTGTTCCACTCACTGCCCACTCAATAGACATCCCTTTGTTGCCCTGCTGCTGCGAAATGAACTAGCATCACCTGCCGAAAAATCATACTAGCACACTTCCCACGGATACCAAGTAAATTGTCTTTATGAACCCACTTATTCTCATTTGATAGGGCCACAAAAACTGAAAACGCTAAAGACACTTATTTCTCATGAAATAGGGGGTCATCCCTTATGGCGAAGTGTTTCCATAAGACAAAACGCATTTAGCTTGAAACTAGGCATTAAAGTTGAGCTATTCTGTAAGATATAGTGCGTATTCTTGTTAACGACATCTTGGCTACATACTTAAATGTCACAATTAGTGAGCAGATTTTTGCAAAACGGATTCTTGCGCAGTTTAACTGACGCTTTTCTTAAGAACACTCACTCAGCCTCCTCACATTCCGTTGTCTGGAGAGGAATACACTGATTTCGACCTACTCCATCTGCTAATAAATGCTTAACAATCGTCTATTTCGAATAGCGTATTTAAGTATCTCTTTCCTAATTCTACTAAGGTCCTAAAGTTTATACTTCTCTGAGAATGATTTGGACATGTAAGTGCAATATGACCCTCTAGTAAAGTTAATGGCTCTAGTGGCAGTCTGATGGGATGTTTTTTGAAAAAAATCCACGAGTTCATTGATCTCATCGCATTCACGGCTTAATGTTTTATATGGTGTTCCGAGTTCTAATTTTGCCAAGGCCTTAAACTGTCTTTTTTGATGAATACGTCGCTTTCGTTGATTACCACGCAGGGCCTACAGTTGAAGACGCTACGAATGCGTATATTTCCCAGCCAAGGATTTTCGTTGGGTCGGTTGTCGCTTTTTGATTGAAGGCTATTAATGAGATGAAATAGTTGAACTTCCAAATCATTAACTTCCTCAAATTTCAATTAAGGAACCGATAGCATATGCAAGAAAAGACGTTCAAGTAGGAATGTGAATATACTTTCAAGCTTGATGGCACTCGAGGGTTTCGGAATGATTGATACCTTAAGCGATAGATTATAGGAAAGTTTTTACCACAGTTACCTACGTAACAGAACCCATGCAGAGTTTTACAGAAATTCTGCATCCTCGTCTTTCGACTTGAGCAGCTGCCTTTTATCATGACTTAAGTTCATCATCTTGCCACCAAGCCTATCGAAATGTTTTGACGGGACTGGTCATATTTTCTACCGCAGTAGCATGCTGCTTATCAAGCTAATAATCTATAAAAATACGAATGCGGGCCAAAGAAGCGCTTGAAGGGATGAGGCTAAGCTAATTTATAATTACTGCAGAAGCTTCTATTTGCAGCAATCTCACATTATCGCTCAAATCCTACAAAAACAGCTGGCCGTGCATGTCACAACCATAACTGAAATTAGCGAACCCCGGAATCTATAACCAAACATGAACTCTAACGAAGTCTGCGGAAAAGTCATTAGAGGAAAAATGGGTGTGATACAAACGTAATTGTCATACTCACACAAGAACACGTTCTTTTTCGCCTTTTTTCAGTAGCACCAGTGAGGTAGCAGCAATTTGTTTTAGTTCCTGCGGCGTTTCGCCAACAACGAAGCGGATACCTCTTACCTGAATGTAATTTAATAGTACAACAGCATCAATTGTTACGCCAACAGCCCCTTTTTGCTCGTTGAGATGCGTTAATATTACGTTTGAGACATTTAAAGAATTGTAGTCCTCTCCATGGTTGTGCATGACTATCATTGGCTTATACAAATGCGCAATATTCATGAAATGACAATTACAAAAATGGACTAATAGCAAATGTGTCTTGGTAGACTTGCAGTTGCTTTCCAACTCGTAAGCAGAACAATTGCAGACAGTGAAAAAGTTAAGAACCGAAAGTAGCCTCTAATTGTCATAATATCATTAATTCCGTGTTACCAATGGATGCCATTGTAGTTAACGCGAGGTGCTGTTGGACATTCGACTTCGACTACTCTTAAAAAGCAATCTAACAAAGGAATAGCCCAAGTTGGGTGTAGCATGCCGGTGTCAAGCTCTATTCCACCGCGTCGATCTTGTCGATCTAGAAAAAGCGGATACTTGTTTATAAGGAAGCTCTGGCTTTGAGATATTCGGAATGTGTAGTGGGTATATAGGTTTACGCCGCAGAACTGTGCGGCGCAAAGGTAGTTTAGTGTCATTTTCAATGGAATTGAATGATTTTAAAAAACTGGCAAATATATATATATATATATATATATATATATATATATATATATG
>MNPL01007247.1:0-13269 GCA_002081605.1 Tropilaelaps mercedesae | reverse complement strand
CGTCTCAACAAATGAATTTTATATTTATTAGCGTATCGGGTTGAGGGAAAAGGGACAACAAGATCGTCCTTCACCCTCGGGCGTGACACCTGCGTTAACCTCTTGGGAGCTATCGGCGTGTATTCCATTTTATTACAAGGTCACCACTTAAAGGCACCGAAGGCCCAAGGCGGTCTTATGTGGATGTGGTCCTGCTTTTCGTTGATTTAAGCTTGCACAAGCGTAACACGTAGGCGTTGCCCAACAGGCGGCAATGCATCGGCTCTCCATGACGCGAATAGGATGTCGCCATTTTGTTACGCCCGAGGCCGAAGCAGAACACACTTCAGCGTCGTTCGACCACGATGTCCCCTTCCATCGCCTGCTCACGTTGCGACGCTGATTTACCGGCTCGTTCCATTCGACGGCAGTTCGCGCGGGCCGCATCAGCAGCTTCAGCAACGGGAAGTTTTTCTGTCGCGTGTCGTCTTCACGCCTGTCTTGTTTCAGGCGTTTCTTTTTTTGCTTTTTGTCGTTTTCCCGCGCTCTCCGCTCCTGTACCTCTGCCGTACACGGAACTCCTCCTGCCGCCGTCCCAGCGGAAACTCAGGCGCATGCCGTCAACATCTACCCTTTGCGCCTAATGTGGGCCGTTTCCGGCCGCCAGGAGAACAATGCCGTCCTCATAGAAGTCTTTCGTGTCGTCCTTTTGCGGTGGCGTCTTCTCCTGGTGAATCTTTGCGCGGACGCACCAATGAGGCGCGCGCACTGTGGGAACTAAGCAAAGTGCGAAAGGCTGCGTTGTCGGAGTAACAATGTCGGAGCACGCTCTGAAACCGCTGACTGGGGGCCCCAAACCGGCCTTTATAAAAACGTATGCGTTAGCATCATAGCATGTATTTGGAAATGGCTGCGCCGGTTCGGCGGTGGGTGTCTTTCTGAACAAGTATAGGGACTTGTAAGTCAGTGTAAGTTGGAGTCGGTGGCTAACGAGAGATCTGAAACGTCAGCCGGTGGAGAATTTGATAGTGCAAATAATAGCAATCGTAATAATAATAGCAATACTTTTATGTACTGGCAGTGTACATTCTATCAGTATAACCTTCTCAAACTTCAAGCTGCTCATGCAGCACACGCCGATGGCGTTCATTCCGAAGTGCGATACGCTACAGTCTGCCACATATTGTCGAATAATTCCATTGCACCTTTGAACATAATGAAGTTATTCCCCCGTGGGTAAGTTACTGTTTTACTCGAGCACTGTGACAGGGTCTTCAGTCTCACATTCTGACACGCACGAATCTCGCGAGCAGGTTCTCAAACGAGCAATTATTCCGCCTCACAAATATCTCGACCACACGAGTAGCCAAGTAAGTTCTTCGTCTGGCGCTTACCTAAGCGTTTTCAGGATAACGGGAACCCGGAAATGTTCCAGACATACTCATACTTGGTGGCCCCCTTTTCCCGCGCTTTTGCGGTGGCCTGTTTCCTATTAGGTCATGATGGCTGAGAGGTGACCCATCAGATGCTAATCACTGCTGAAAAAATGCAAATTAGATTTGCACTGATTAGGTATAGTGGAAAAAGTACACTGTAGTTTTGGTTTTGGCCTTCTCGAGCTCAGTGCCCACTTTCTCCCTCACTTAGATATTAGTATGATACTACTTCCAGCAACTAAGTTCGTGCACAAAATAGGGAACAGATATTCGAGCCAGCAGGCGACCCACCCGGACGCTTTCAATAAAGTCCCTAAAATTGCAGTCTCAATAGAGAAATGCCGTAGGAATCGTCTTTAGCCGATATCTGTACTAGGCTCGCCGTTCGCGAACGGTTTTATGCTGTTATTGGAGCCTCCCACGGGGCGCCTTGGCCCCCCCTATCGGCGATATATACTTTCAGACATAAACTCTTTACACATAGACGTATATACGCATATGTTTTGACATTTTTTGATGACTGATTGTCGATGAGTACGATGTAGGTGAAGTACGATGAATCAAGCGACCGAATGTAATACCCATGCGCAAACCTGCGAGCCTCAGAAATCTCTAATGTTTTATTAGCCATTTGCCGTACCGTGACTAATTCGTGTCCACGTTATTAATTGTTATATCACTGTTAGCAGTCTTTCTCGACCCGTAAAGTACCGGTGTGAATTTGAGGACATCAAGGAGAAATCCCTAAGGAGTACCTTGACATGAGACAGTCGCTTTCACCAACGGCGTAGTTCGGGTTTTGCGGCAAAATTCAAAATTTGGCTACGTCACTGCTCAAGGCACCGCCATCTCGTTAACGTTCACAAGGAAGAGGTAATATTACAATGTAAATCCCTCACACACACACACACACACACACACACACACACACATAAAGGCCCCATGCAAAGCTGCCTTGATTCTAACCCGCCATGCTTAATGCGACTGGAGTCTGAGATGCAGATGTCTCGCGGACACGGACGACGGGATTACCCGTTCAGCGATCCATGTCACGAAACATGTCACGCGGAAATGCATCTCAATCTCTTACCATAGCGACGTTATGGTAATTATCGACTCGTGTAATTGACGTCGGACATTGGGTTCGCAAATCGCGACAAATTCGGGTGTCAGATAGAAGTTGCTTTTATGGAGAGACATGTTAAGATCGCTCTATCACTCAGTCGTCGTAAATAATCGACGTTGACCTAAAGCAAATTAATTCGAATGTTTTTAGTGTCCTTTAGTGTCGAATACGACAACGGCCTGATTATGGTCAATCCTACGCTCAATTGAGATCCAGTTGAGGGTTCACTGCTCCGTCTGAAGACCGCAAATGATACTTCAAACACACACACGCATGCCTGCTCGAACTTATCCTCCAAGAACACGCTAAAGTCAGCCGACTACAGGATTCACGCTGCCGGCGTGCTGCGCTGAGACGTAGCTACGTGCGTATCTACGCGCGGTTGCCGTGCTGATGATGAAGGGGAGCGAACTCACAAGACGACGAAAGAGGAAGGCAATTCGATCAAAATGCGAGTTGTTCGCATAGATGTTTATTTAAAAAAAAAAAAAGCGTCGTCATTTTATGTAATTTTTAGCTAACAGTTAGATTTGACCAAAATAGTCGTGCTGTTCTAGCTGTAGTCGATAAAATGACGTTGTTTTTAAGATTTCCCCGCTCACCCGCCGTGAGACTGTTGTGGTGCTCTCGAACTTACGGCATCTACTGATGTCATCATTTTTCCGCCGTCTCTGGCGTTCCCGTGCCTCACCTGACAAGATTCGTTCACCAAAGAAACAGGCCATCGATTCACAGGAGCAATGAGACACAGTGAAATGACTGTATTCGATCGTTGATTAACTAGCAGGCCACAGCGTGCCCTAACAAGTCCCGGCATGCGTCTACCCTCATAGTTCCGATAACAGCAGGACAAATACGTGGAAGTCGACAGATGCGTTCTCCCATCTGGTCCTCCGCCTCTGCTTGTTAATTACTCCATTTTTCCATCGCTAACTTTGCCTAACGCCATGTCATTATCGGCGTACATCGTCCGGCTTGTCGGGCTGTTTCGAAGCGATTCAAGAAATGGGGAGCGATTCATTCTGCTAAACGCTGTCCCTTTCGACAGACACTAGCGGCGCGCACTCCGATGCGCGGGCAAGCGGAGGGATCAGCTTTATCAGTCGCTGACCTTTGTCAGAGAACTGGCGTGAAAAGCGTATGCCCCCTTATGCGTATCGCGAATGGCCTGTAAAATAATATTAAGGCACAGTGAAGACTGTGAGAGCGGACCAACTGATTAATTGAGCTATAATAATAACAACAAGAAAAAAAACGATAATAATCGTCATCATGGGCATCGTAAATAATGAAAATACAAATGAGGAATTCGAAAATTGGTAGCGCGGGCGTGCATATCATTTCTAACTTGCGCACGGGCCAAGGCGTCTCTGAATAGTGTGAGCTTCAGAAAAGCTTGAGAGACTCCCCGATCGTAGACTATAACGTGTGCAAGCCGCTGTGATGGATGAGAACGTTCGCTTGAGTCGAGCTCATACGCAGCGTCCGGCCAAAACGGAATAGTGCGAACGGCAGTTGCGACGACATTTGACGAAACACACATTCGCGTTGCATAACGTGAAAGCGACGCGTGCCGCCCACATGCGAGTCTAATTGAGCCTGATGCGGTTTTAGGCAGCCTCGTTCTTTCGTAAAAGGGCGTATCCTATTCGCCATCACTTCCGAGAGCTTCGTACCTTCATGCGCGATTTGCGAGCGAAGCCAACATACCTTCAGGCCCGCCGAGATCTACTGAACGGCTCTCCGTTGCACCCGTTTCGATGAGTGCGCCTTCAATGTGGCCCTCGATAGGGAGCTAGCCCTTCTTGAAGACCGGAAGGAACATAGCGATTGCCTGCCTTCACTCAGACCCACTCGTTTTCTGCGGGGTTGAGGTTCACTCCTCGTGTTTCACTACCTGTCGGCAAACGCTGAAAATCAACACTTTTCTGGGTATGTCGCTCTTCGACGCCCGATTTACTCTTGGGCAGGCATCTGACTGGAGCGTGTGAAGTAACGCCCGATAGACGTCGCCTTGCTCGGCGGCCCGGCGTGACGTGATTATATTATGTCGTGAACGTACACATGTGTGTGTGTGTGTGTGTGTGTCGCATCACAGACAATCAATAAGGTGGCCCGCAAGAACTCGTCCGGCTGCTCATCAGAGGGAGATATCCATGCCACCAAGCTGTTATCGACCAAGGCAGGGTGCACGGTGTAGGGTGCAGACTTTCCACGCGAAGGCTCAGGCTTTCCTGCAACGAAAGAGAGAAGCCTTCTTCCGGTCCTCACTCACTTGAAGATAAAAAATTTTCCGGGACGCAGCGACCCTCCAGAGATTGAAGCAAGCAGCGTAGGCGGATGGGCGCCTCTTTGTGATATAGCGATACTACAAGAACGGGTCGACTAACAGAACGGTATCAAGCCATGACGAAGGCGAAGTAGTTGGAAGGATTATAATGTGAGATCAGTTGCCGTGTTTTCCGTCAGCTAAACTGCCGATAGAGCTTTTTTTGGCTAAAAATGCAACGTTTATTTTTTCTCTCCTAGGAAGAAAGATGACTCTTATACTTCGTTCATTTAAGCGTAAATTTCGCACGCCACCCTACCGGTCTTAGTGCTACTTTAGTTGCTATGCGAAGAGTTTAGTCATACGGTGGGCGTTCGCAAATAACTAATCGTTGACCTATCTAGTATCGTGAGACGAAATTAGAATATACGATAATTTCCTTGTAAGATATACAGTGCATTGAAAAAACTGCAGTTGCTCAAGAGATGTGCACCCAACCGATGAGTTGACCGACCGAAGCCCCTGATACGCTAGATCCAGGCCATGTCAGACAATTTGCCATTTTTCAATCGGTTGCATTCGAAGTCACACGACACTATACTAGCTGAAGCATGAACTCTTTCCTGACACATCAGCCTACACAGGGCTCATTCAGGAGCTCACCGAGGCGTTTATCAAAGTGAGCAGCCTTCTAGACATAGCGCCACATCCACCTTGAAGACATCACGGAATAGGACAACACCGCGAAGAACCAATGACCATCATCTCTATTGAGTCTGCATTGTCCAATGTACAAGTATAAAGCCTGCCTAGACCGCGTTAGTCCTACGAATTGCGACTTCTCATACGGGGCCAGTGATTCCGTCGGCTATAGTACTTGGTAACACCGTCATAACAGCTTGGGTCTGGGACATGGGTCTGACCTGAAACACAGCTGATCTCGTCAGTATGATTCTATGAAACTTCGCAGAAAAATCGCTCAGAATCCATCGTTCGTCTGTGAGCCAGCGACCATTTGCCCTGATCTTCGGCGGATACTACTACCGAAGTTTACCTAAACGACGGATTTTCGACGGTCCACTCCTCGTGAGTGCCTATCCGCCCGTTCGTCTAGGTCGTTTCTAAAGCATAACGTATAAGGGGGGCGGTGCCCATGTGACTAGCGATTCCAGATAGAGCCGAGCTATTGGCTGCATCGATTTCCAAAGCAGCTCAGCTATGTTGAACCTAAAACGTCGGATTCAGTTTCCCGGGCTGCAATCTAACGTCCGCCCTGAGGATGAAGCCAGCGTAAAATTCATGAGAAATCGCGAGTAAGCAGTCTGAACATCGCTTCTGCTCGTGGCTGTGCTAAAAACGTGCCAGGAACATAAATGTGCCTGTAGAAATAAAAACGTATGTTATCTTACTTTGGAATAGAGAAATAGCGATAAGTTCGTTAGAACTAAGCCAGCAGCCACACTACCCAAATCGAACAATATTGTTACGCAATAAAATCCGTGTCACTGCAATAAGAGCTACCTAGCTGACGGTTACGTACGTTCTAAGATCGACTTTAGCCCTGTTGCGATACATTTCGCAATGCCCAACCGTAATTTGATGTAGGTTTATCTACATCAAATTACATCAAATTAGTAACGACACCTCAGTCAGGGGTCTCGCTCGATTTGTGAGTCACATTCCAATCACTAATGTATAGACATCAGATTCCCCCCACGAATATTCACAATCCTCCCCAAAAAACGGTCATCATTTCAGCTTTTTGCCATGATGTTGGACGCTTGAATTTGAGAACCTAACGGACTTTATTGCTGAACTAGATACGACCTCGCTACGAGGTCTGGGAGCCCTTCCGGCGAGTCTATCGGGTGAGACTTTCGCGAGCGTCTGTGTTTGCATCTCGGCTATAATCGACCGATAAAGTGGGCTTAACATTAGTTATTTAGCAGTGCATAGGAGCGTTAGCACCATTTATCAAAGTGCTATTTAGCATATGCCACTAGCACGCAGACGAGGGCTGCTCCCCAATTTATATATATATATATATATATAAAAATGTCGCGTGCAAAGCTAAGCGAATCGTGCCAGTCTATTAGTGTGTGTCAGTGACCAGCTGTTCGTAGCACGTTCGTAAGACTTTGCATACGTGTCACGCCGCATTTAATCAGTGCAATCGTCTGACACCTTGGTACGGTATTAGGGATCGGCTAAGCTGTGTGTTCGTTATGCAATTTTCGAATGTGAACGAAGCTGACGCAGGAAACCCAAATTTTGCCGACGATACCAACTTAAGCCTCGATCCGATCGTGTGTGTTATGAATGCGTCGGACGTCCACCTACCTACCTACCTATGGAAAACAGCTTATTGTCTGACCTATGTGTGCAATAAATACATCACTCCTGGTAGGCTTACGCGTACACGCTGGCAGTATTCTGTCACTTTTAGCGTCTGCCACCACTTTCGAAGAAAGGCGGATCGCTTCTGTAGCACACAACTGTCCAATTTTCGACGAAAGGAGGTAGTTAATCAATTATGCGTCAAAAAATAACCTAATTTTTCATTAGACCACAGCTTGCGCCGGCGTGTTCCACTGGCCGTTAGAGCTCAGAGGGAGAATGCCCCGGCTCCGGCGGTCGGTCACGTTTTCACGTAAGTCGAAGCCAATTTCCGTGATGCACCCCGTTCATTGTTCTGATTGTCAGTTTTGAGCATTATAGAGGAAGCTACCATGCGCTTACTGTGAACACTGCTGTTGTGCTTGTTAAAAATGTACAAAATTATATCAATCTTCCGAGAGCCTCCAACCAGTATCAATAAAAGGGCGCTTATTTTTCACCTGACTGCTACGACAGACAGACAGAATGGCAAAGATGGCCTCATCTCAAACCCACCGCAATTGGCGTGGTGAAGGAATCGTCTGGGTTCGGCACAGTCGTATACAGTGGTGGAGCCTCCACCCGAGCTAACGGCGACAACTAGGGCGTGGCAAGTGGCTTGGATTTCAGACTGGAGGACGGTCCTAAAATTCGACGTCGCTTTAAGAACGGTTGAAAAACCGAAATATTCGACCAGGTTGGTACTTTCAGTTCTGACCTTGTCTAGGGTATAGACAATTTTCCAAGGGAAATATCTCTATCATTAAAGTACTGATCAGATTTATGACATGAAGCGGCTTTAGTCACGGACGCAGACTATGGCATGGCCAGTTAGAAAACCTACGAGTCACCACCGGAAATATTAGTATCATATATCTTTGCTTGCGTCAACGCCGGTCTAGCCAGTGCTGAGGTTGCACTCAAGGGCCAGGTTTTAGGTTTCACTGATTCCTGCAAATGCTGAAATTTCGTCTAACACAAGCTGATCAGGCTGTTGAAAGCTAGAAAATTTCGAAGCTAAAATCGAAATATGAAAGGGGCGGGTGCTCTTCCGCATTAAAGTTTGCGCAAAGCAGCAGCATAAAAAAGCCCCCAAAACGAACGACAAAAACTTTCGAAACTTTATCCATCCTAGGCATACGACCTAGTCAGCGAGGAGGTTCCGCAGTTTGAATAATGCATGGCATGGTATTCAAATACAAACATGTGCAAGCTATATATATATATATATATATATATATTTAAGGTTCCAGCGGCATGTGTTTTTTGTTTTTAAAACGAACGGTATTAGCAGATTATTGTCCTTGTATTTAATATAATGAAGATTTTTCATTACTCTGTTAAATTTCGATATCAATGGTAATTTCCATTTTTCTCTATGGATAGGGAGCTTGAGACCTATATAATTTGATGGAACTCGTATTTTGAGCCACAATGACTCCTTCGCAATTCAAAATAAAATCAGACTGTTTTGGGAATACTCGAGGTTTTATATTATTTCTTATTTTTTTTATAAAACAAGATTGCCAACTTTGTTAGTGCTAGGATCCTCGTTCTTAGCGTAATCTGCCAAAGCTAATATAATCAAAATCTTAATAGTGTATATGTGTCAAATGTACTTGTTGCCAGGCAATAGTCATAGGTTGGCACCAGCCATATTAGCATGTCGCTTATTTTGCAACAAGCTCTAAGAATCTACAATTTACTGACTATCTCAATTATGAGTAAAAGATAACGTTATGCTCACAAACTAGCCCGTTCTAAACATCATTGAATTGTACATAAAGTACCTAGTACTATTTTTTGAAGCTCAATGAAATTTAAGACTTTTTCGTTGTAATACAGACATTGGATTATCCGATTAAACATGGAGAGATGGTATACAATGAGTCTACTATTACAATTTATATTTTATTATAAATTGATTTTAAACCAATTTAAAATTTGATAATTTTAAATAATTTTAAAAATTCGATTTTATTTCTAAATTTTAAAAATCAATCGTATTAATTGCTGCCACAGAAGCTGTCTAAACCTATTGATTTGATTAGCTCTACGTTTTTGTAGGCGCTTTCGATGGCATTGGAAAATTTTGAAATCTAGTTAATAGCAATACATGTCATCCTTTTATCCTTCTTTTTACTTTTAGGGCTGACCGTCAACCAACACTTATCGCCCACGGTATCGCTTTTGCCATTACCCCGTAGGACGGACCCCATAAATGTGAATGTGCAACGGCGGGGATCGAACCCGTGCACCCACCTACGTCTCTTCTCCGGTTGCAAGGAGCACGCGAATGCACCAAACCACCGAGGTCGATATCGTTTTTCTATCTAAGACGTTAGAACCGTTTATACAATACACCTACCAGGTTAATTTAAAACTATGTGGTTCAATTTAGGAAAAATAGAGACACTCTGGATTAACTCGAAAACTATTAGGTCTACCGAAATAAATTACGACTTATATCAAACTGGATAGGCATTGGGCCCCCTTTCCATAAGGAAAAACAAGCTTCATAACCGAGAGATAGATATACTTAAACTAAAAGAGCTCTCGAAAATCTAATTTGACCTTTAGGAGCACCGTTAAAGTCGATAATACCCTTCGTCATAGCTCCACTTATTTTCGACAGTGTGTCCGGCCAGCTTTTTGAAATAAAGTAACCTGATATAACTCAAGAACTCTAAGGTTCTAGGATAATAGGTAATGGAGCATGTTTCGTTTAATACACGAGTCGTTAGATACATTGTGTACCTCGCTCTAAAAGAATCAGTTAGATTAGTTTCAAAACTTAGAAAAACTGTCAAAAAGCGGATGCCACCACGATTGGACGTGTCGATAAAGCGCATGACACTCAACCCGGAATCCCTTCTGTTCTATTTTCCGCTATTTTAAAGAAAACCATTAAAAATCGATTCTAATGATACTCCGGAAGGAAACAGGCAAAAAGAGATTTACCTTTTCAGAAAAAAACGTGATAATGTCGACGTATCCGTTAGATAATAGTCTTTGCTTGGCTGAGCGGGCGGAAAATCTCTGGTGTTTCCAACTAAGTCTAAGCCTGTCATCTCGGAGGAACCTCTACCCGCTTGTTTTTTCACTTAGCCTTTTCGCCGAAGGCCTTTCGTAACTCACTGATCTGGATAGCCTCTCGAAGCTCAACGAATCTTGGCCACCATCCAAACGTCTTCACGGCCAGGAAATGACGCATTCGCAATGTACGAGCACATACTTCGAAGAAGTCTTGGAGCCTTGGTCGTTCGCTCATGAGCGGCGTTAGTCATCTCTGGTTAGTGACTCGATGGAACTACCTCGAAGCCTTTTGAACACATCAGCCTTGTGTCCGTCAGTGTCGTGGTCCAAAGCATGCGTTTACATAGAAGAAACCGTTTCGATAGCTGTTTATAAAAGCGTGCGACATTGACCCAAGCAAGGTTGGCATCATCCACGACATTTGCGATATCCTAATGACAGCCATGCTCGATGCTGGCCATGCTGGTATGTGGACATCGTCGATTCACCGTTTAGTAATATTTATAAAATAGATTGCCTTGTTATCCGTCTAGGAGGTGCATTCATAAGGCGGGCAATGTCGTCGAAAATTCGCCCATTGAAGGCCGTAGCAAGGTGAACATTTCCAACAGCTTCGAACGCCGACCCTTGATAATTGAGTCTGATGTCATTAACTGGAAAGGCCTCTAGTCATTCATTACTGAACTGGTCAGGTCTGAACAAGAGAGGCGGCATTTGCCCCTGCTCGATAGATACGCGAGAGAACCGGGTACGCTGAGGCACAGAAATACCATCAGATGCCAAAAATGCCTGAAATTTGCATTAGTCTGGTCCTATATAGGCCTTCGGGTTGGCTGTTCAGAAGCGTCTCGGCTAAACGTGTTAGATTATACAAATGTTAGCAAGTTTATTGAGTAGGTAATGCAGGCTGAGGCTGAGTTCTCGCTGGAAGAGGTTCGCTATAATGATATGCGACTCCGCACAGGGGACCTTTGTCAGTGAGGCTGAGTTGAACACACTCATTGACCTTGAACTGACCTCTAAACCCGTTGGCTACTCGTAAGAGGTTTTAGTAGGACTGTCGCATGTTATATATAAGTCACGCCAATCGCTTCCCCTCTTTTTTGTCACTGCGTTTTTGTGTACAAGAGCTGAGAACTGCCTGTTTACCGGGCGTGAAATAAAAGCGAGTTTATAGCACCAGCAGGACAACTGAAGGCTCTGACGGCCTTGAAACGCAACCCGTTCATCTGGCAGCGGCTACGGCTGGTGTTTTTAGCACAGTCAGACTCGGTTTTATTCGACGATACTATGCGCCTACCATGAACATGGCATCTCCGGCAGGCTTTTTGCCCTCAATCGATTATGACTGAACAACTCGACAGGACACATCGTAAATCGGCTATAAATGAAGTGCTTACAGTGTCCTTACTCCTATTGCAGGCTAAAAGCGTTTGCACGGTCCTGTATGTTCACTCAATGTAATATGATAATAATCGTCGGGCAGATCGAGTGGTATTTTGCGAATCCTGTTTCGCAGGAGGGAATCGACAAGCAAACTTGTGCAGCTATGCCTCAGCTTACGTCGCCATCTGTTGAATTTCCTCCATTCGGCTGTAGACCGTGTTCGCCATTATTGTACGTGTTTTCTTAGCGTAGTCGAACCATACGCGGACACCTCATTTTAATCACAAGGCCACGAAAGGACAGCTTCGACTAATCGGTTTAAACAACATCGAGAAAGGAGGAACGTTCAGTCGGACTAGATAATGAGGTTGTAGTTGATCAACGAGCTGCGTCACGGAAGAAGGCGATATGGAACGCTTCTACGGCTTACTTGGGGACACGACAACGCGTCCGAATCTCTCCCCCACTCCGGGACAAACATAACGCTAGCGTACCGTAAAGGAATATTTCCGTGACCGATACGAAAAGCTCACCGAAGTTCCCCAGGGTAGCTGCTGCATTGCCCGTCAGACGAGTTTCGCGAACTGCTCTCAATGCGCGTACTCCGTAGAGTTGAACACCATCGGATGACAGACGAGGACGCGAGCGGACGAAGTTTGATACTTTCTGCTGCTTTTCTTTAGCCAATAAAGAGATAGAGAGAAACTAGGTCTATCACATGCGTATCTCTATACCATGCAGATGGATATTTCAACATCAAATGCACCTCAAGTTAACGAACCCAACGTTATCGCCTTCTTGACGTTCTTTTCTCTTCATTTTTTTGCCGGCTAATGAAGCAGATGTACCCCAATGAAATTTGCATAACTTTCCCGCCGTCGGTAATAATTCCCGAGCAGACACTGCACGCACTTCTGGATCTCATTGGGAAAAACAGTGTCTTTACTCTCCTCGAGTACATCCAACAACCCATCCCCCACCCCCCCATACCCCATCGAAGTGCGGCTTCATCTGGCCTAAAAAGAGACCCCCACACCTCCGTAGACCTACCCGGCCCGTCGTGGGTCCACATGGTTAGAGCCAGCAGAATCATATACGCACCGGAGCGATATCGAGGTACGTCGGTATCTGTTTCACTGCTCGCGACAGAGGAAACCGAACGGAATGGAAAAGCCAAGTAGGTATATAAAAATCTATAATCATAGAAACAACGCCGTGACGTTCACTCCAACGAGCGGATCCATTACGGCCTAAATGAGTGTGCCGACTGCATGTGTTGTCTACATTGTCCCTATGTGTACCTTCGTGTAAATGTAGGACACATACACACGTCGATGGGCCGGGCTACCAGGCCGGCACGACCAACAAAGCGGATCGGAGTCTCAGACACCCGTTCAATGGCCGCCAGTCTTGTCCGTGTCTGACGATACGACCAAACCGTGCACGTACGTGTCCCCTCTGGGCCTAAGGCGTATGCCATTGTATTAGGCCACGAGGCTCGGCGTGGCTAATACGACTCTGTACCGAGAGGACAATCGCTAAATCCAGTCACGAATCAACAGTAGAGAACTAGATCGATTCCGTACGTCCCGAACTTGTAGACATGGCTATCAAACAATTATATATATATATATATATATATGTATATATATATATATATA
>MNPL01007241.1:0-10785 GCA_002081605.1 Tropilaelaps mercedesae | reverse complement strand
TATATATATATATATATATATATATATATATATATCGGTGCATATGAGAAATGCAGCACCAACGACGATAACACAGAAAATCCCACGTGAGAGTTTATTGAGACCAACAGGTTTCGACACGATATTAGTGGAAAAACTCATTGGATATATCCTGTTTTGCTTAATAAATTGGACCACTAAATAACTGAACGCTTTTCTACTGGTTCTAACTCAATATTACTACAAGTTATCCTTAGCTACGGGCTGCTCTTTGTTATGCCACCTATAGTATTCCAGGTAAATGGAAACTAACTTCAGTTAGAACAAAAAAGGCGGTAATGTGCTTACCACAGTCGTTAATATTATTCACATTGTTGCAGTAGGCAGTGTTGCCATGTTCATCGAGGGCAGCTAGCGGGTGTGAAATGTTGGAGTAATTAATTATCTCCTTTTGATTTTCTTTGTCTTTGCTCTCTTCTCCAATGTCTCCTTTTTTGCAGGGAGATCTTTCGTCCACCTTTTTTGATCGAACATTTTCTCTGTCTATTTCCAGAGAATATGCCGCCTGGGCCAGGTCGCCCAACTCTCGTTTTAGGACGCCAATTTGCTGTCGAATGCCATGTCAAAAATAGTGTCAAGGATTAATATTATTGGTATAACAGCTAGGAGAATTTGTTTACATTACTCTTTATATTACTGTTTAATATAAGTTACATTTAGCTTTTTTATGACCGTAGAATCGTGAGACGAACCTGTCGCAGATAGTCGGCGTGGTCTCGCATGCTCGTTGAATGATACCTTAAAGCCGCGAGCAGGTCCCCTGTTTGCTCCCGAGGGTGCACTCCTAATTCAAAGCGATTGTACATACCCCGCCAGTAGCGAATAGCCTGTGGATTCAAAGAGGGATCCAGGAACCCTCCCCCGTCCAAGTCTGGTCGATATAGTGGGTTGCGATAAGCATGTGAATTGTTTGCCAAATAACCCCACAGAGAGTAAGTTGTTCGGGTGAGCTTCAGATTACGGCGGTCACATTCACAGTTTCCAATAAACGTTCCAAATTGTGCAGAATAGACATGATCGTGTAACGTGATTAAAAATCTCTCGTTAAACTCGAATGACGATGGAAACTGTTGTGTAAGCTGCCACACGCCTTCCACAAATTGTGTAAATATGGGAGCCACCTGAAGTAAAAGTCGAAACTGTGAGTTAACTATCGGCGTATCTGTGCGAGAGCAGATAGCGAAAAAGGAGAGCTTGTCGACATACAAGTGCAATTCCGTTGCAATGCAAATTATTAAGCCTTTTGAAATTACTATAATTTATAAACAAATATAGAACTCTATATTTCAATCCAGAACTAGTATCTTTGATGATCCTTTCTTAAAAAAACGTTAGCAACAAATGTAAGCTACTGTATTTGTTAGCAAAGGACAAAACATACTTTGCAGATTTGTATAAATAGATTTATGCTAAGTTGAATGACTGTACTCTCTAATATAATACCTCTTTGGGATCGCCCTGTATGAAGCCACACCGATCCATAAACTTGTGCCCGAATGAGAGCCAGTCCTTCTCGATGAGTACCTGGAAGCCCTTGAACGTGCGGTAGAACGGATCAAGAAGCAAGGAGGCTAATGCACATGTTTGCGCTGTCCGATCCCAACCATCCGAGCAATGAACCACGACGCTGATCCCATAATCGATTTGTCTAGCAATTAGAACGGTCCCAAAAACAAAAAATGATTTAGGTGTAGAGACGTAAAATGTCAAATAAAAGCAGCAATTTTTTAGCAACTTGTTCAGCCTGAAGAGAAAAATAATTTGAAGACGTAGTAACTACATACAAATCTTTCGGGGCATTCGAAGATTTTAGATAATGCAAAATTGATATTCCAACTGAGATGTGTAAAAATTAAGCAGTCTTTTTCCAGATATTGTAAAGTATCTTTAAGGGAAGTTCAAAAGGAATCACTATATTATTTGCTTGGTGTACTATCAATATTATTATCGAAAAACGTTTCCTGGCCAGACATGTATTAAATATAATATAAAGTGTTTTTTCTGCGACACATCTAACCAATCAGTCATAGATGGTTCTGGCTTAATTTATGTATATAATGTCAACAAACCTCGCAACGAAGTACGCGGTTTCCAGTACTGCTCGAATGTGCTTGAGCCAGCCTGAACTTTCGACCATGGCAAGAAACGCCCCATGGTTTGGCGTTCTCATTTCAGCGGCCTCGAGAAGCTTTTGTAGCGACGCTCGCATCACATGTATGTTTTCAATCCCGAAGAACTGAAACTTGGCTTTTTCATAAAATACCTCACTTTCAAATCCCTTGCCAGCCATCCGTTGTGCGAATGCATTCACCTAAGAAACACAATTTTAATTTACGAAAAGTTTATTAATTCCATAAAGTTTACATCCATGCATTGTCACGAACACATCTACAATTATTGACGGAGCGTTTTTTTACTAGAATAATTGTCGCAATAATCATCATCATTTTTAGTTGTATGATATCATCTTTTACTTGTTAAGCATGTACCGAATGAATAAACGGAAAATATAGGTGGATATTCTGCAAATCCTGGCACAAACATGCGTGTTTCCTTAATTTTGTAAAACATGCAACATTTTTCCTACCAGCATTTGTACGTGCACATAATGAAAGTACTGGGAAGGAGCGCCGTTTCGGGCAAAAGCATACCACGTTAATGACTCGTGAAGCTTATTTCATGAGGGATATATCATTTGATCCTCTATTGACATACATTGCGTTTTACGGCACATAAGTAGCGAAAGCCATACAATCCCCATTAAATTTAATAGAATGTCTCGATTCTTATGTCCATTTGGGCCATCTCAGCACAACGCCGTCTCTCTCCAGCAGAATCTGTTAGGGCTTAGTAGCAGTTGCCCTGTCTTCAATCCATTATTATGACCACTGAACACGACAGTGCAGGACAAATTTAACCGCGGAGCATGACAGACGAAGGGTTGCGTTCTTGGGAACGCTGGAAAGGGTAACAGACGCTACTACTGAATGACAATATGGGAAATAGTTTATACGTATATTTGCGATTATTTATTATAAATTGGTCGAACTAACTATAATAAATTATGCTTTACTCAACCGAGCTTGTTTTTTGACGTTGAAGAAGAAAATATGGGAAGAAAATGTCGCACAGAAAACTAACAACGATTCACACACGTTAGTTCCATTGCTAACGATATTACTATACTGCGCTAGGAACACGCTAGGCAACAAGAGGTATTGATTACAGTACGTCGTATACGAGTTCTCTAATGACTGTTTCTTTTAATCATCAATTATATTAATATTGTTTATATATATCATAATGTATAAACGGTATAATAGGTTAAAGTAAAATGGTAAAAAACCAAAGGAAGTCGTTGACGTTCACTAAACTGTAACAGTGATAAGGCCGATTTTCCAACAGCTTTATATCTTTTTAAATTCCAACATTATTGTAATGGCATTCGATTTCGCTGTACTAAGTGGGAGTGTGCACTGAAAAGGTTCAGTGGGAAAATCGAGGCGTATAGTAAGAATAATAACAATTACAAGATAAGACGAGAGAGGTCAAACTCTTGCGTCTTCACCCCCACATCACCTCATTACGCTAATGCTAACAATACAAAAAAATTTCCTTTTTTTTCTTTATTTTGATTTCTTCTTTATTTTGATTATGTTCAAATGTCGGGTCAAAACACTAAAGCTCACCTTTGGCCGTGTATCAACGATATAGAGGAAATGACTGTTCGGGTTCGGGTTAGCCTTAAGAATACAGTCAAACACCTGTTCATCTTCTGGACTCCGCTTGCCGGAAAATCCTGACAGCGGTTGGGAGCATCTGCAAGCGTCCGGCATTAATAAAAACCAGGATAATTTATGATATAGAAGTGAATAGCTAATTAAATAAGTCGCCTAGGGCTGCGAAAAAAGAACCCTACATGTTTATTCCTGAATAGCAATGCTCGAATTTGGTATATGTTGGCTTGTACTGATTTTGTAACGTATATATACGGAACAATCAGTGTGAACATTGTTTTTTCCTTACACAGCAGTCCATCATCGGGCCATGTTATGGACAATGCCGGATCCTGTTATGACTGCTTTCATTGCTGTCATTGTTTTGCTTGGACCCACTGTTTTTTACTAAAGTCGCATGGACAGCTGCTGCTAAAGTCTTAGGTCTTCCGATCGTTGGTTGTCGACCTTTATTGTTCAGAGCATATTCTCAAGCGTATTTATGCTACACTGTGAGCTTGATTTGCCAATTCGAATTGCCAATTGGCAATCGTAGCCTTGCCTCCAGAGTTTGATTATCAAATGTCGTGTGGCAATAAGTCTCATCTCTCTGGCGATTCCATATACGATATTATGCATTGATAGTATCTGCATGGAAAAGCTTGAGACCACTGTGACTTACCTTGAAATAGCTGCTCCATTATGTTTGTGGTAGTAGGTTAGGACAGGCAAACGGCCCTTTGACCGAAATCGCGAACACTCGATTAATTGTTGTTCAGAAGCACCCGTAGGCACCAATAGAAAGGATGAGTACGTATTGCAGATCTATAACACCAACCAGATGAAAAAAGGAAAAGAAAAAAGCTAATACTATAAAGCATTTAGTTGCGCTATAAAAGTTCTGATTACATGCCTTCCTTGGCTAGCATTATTGGGTAGCGCTTTACAAAAGCAAATATTGCATCAGTTCAGCACCATATTGAGATTCGGCGAAACGCACCTTAAGTCTAGATCCCAAAATTGTGTACTTCAGTGGTATAAACGTCTGGTATCTTGTTTGACAAAACTAAGAAGTTGATCAGTTTCCTGAGTTTCAGCGAATAAGTGTCACTGCGATATTTTCAATACGTCATGTACCAACTGCACACTGAATGAACAGCCGATTAGGTAGCCACGTGGTCGTATGAATAATGGGCCAAGTGCCATCAACGGTCGCCACTATGATCTAGAACTTGTACAACACAAAACCTTTTGCCCAATACAATCCAGATTTGAGTTCAATTTCATACCCTCTGTATAAATTCGTGTCTAAGTACGTCATACTTTTTCTGATCATTGAATAGCAGTATAGTCTAGTCAGTGTAGTTGTTTATTTTTAGCAGCCGTGCACTTGTGTAGCTATATATTTTTGTGTGCAATAGAAGCTTTGGGTAAAGGCTGTAAGCAACCTACATCAAAATAACCGTTTTTGAAGTCTCGTATGCCTACTTGTACAAGAGTTATTACGAATCATTAACTAAATATGCTCCAATTCGTTATTGTAACCCTCAAAAAAGAATTGACAGCCTACTACATGCACCGCATTCTTCTAAACATGTCAGACTACACGGCGCTATTTCTAAATACAATTTGGGAGACGATGTACGTATTTGTGCATCTTTCGCGCATTGAAGTCTGTGCGTAACACTTCTGCCTTCGTAACTGTCTTCGGTGTGGAATGAGTTTTTGTATTACCCATCTAAGTCCAAAGGCGTTACATCGTAAGTATTGTGGGACAACCAAGCAAAACAATTTTAGTGTAACACCAAGACTATATTGTCGATTGATTATATTGTCAATGAGGTTCTCGTACAGGACACAAGTGTAGTTGCTGCAGCACGCGCGCTTAGATTTCCCTTAATTATGTTTTAAGAATACATTGATCAGTATTGTACTTATATTGATATTATTGTAAGCTATCTACCCAACTTAATTCGTAACTATTATAACTCTAAATTGTGGCAATTTATAATCATCACTCATTGTGTATAGCCCACCTGATATTGTGAGTTGATGTTACTTCTGATCCAAAATTTATTAGGCACTCCCTGCCGTCGAAATTCTTCCTCGAGCGAAAAGAAGTCCCACCCGAATGTTTTGGGCAGATCCTCATTGCAAGCCGTATAGTGGAAGCAGTATAACTGGTCGACGTGCGCTGAATCATAACAACAAAAGCAGAGGCCGAAGCACATACCAATAATAAGAAAGCCAGCGAGAGATCGACTACATAACACGTACCTAAGCACTGATAAGCACTTCGATTAGCTCAGCTAGATGGCAACGGGAGAACATAGAGTGTATACTAAGGAAACTAACCTAAAGCAAATTCCAGCTTCGGTGCTTTGAAGAAAAACGAAGTCAGATGTTGAAATAAACGAAATTCATTGCCAAGCTAATTTGAACAATTCTGAACAATAATATATAAACGTAATCAATAGAGCGCAGCAGCGGTCTTTAGACTAGGTTGGGTTTAGAATTCCTGTCTATAACGCATAATTCCCATTAATTTTAAATAAAGAATGAGTTGTGACATGATTCGGTACTGAGATGCCATATTGTATTGACTTAATAGGCAATAAATAGGTTGAGGTAAGCATTACAATCCGTACCTATCTCTTACTTGATAATCTTTACTGAACAACAATGACGACGGTTTCGTTATATACAATGTATCAATGAGGTTTACAAATACGCAGCATTTAAACTAGCCTGGCATTAGCTACAAAAATCAGTTGAGGACATTTTATTATGCTATTACCCTTCAAAATATGCTCGCTACGTTCTTTTGCCCACTAACCCGACATTAATGTTTTCCACTGCAGTTGAAAATTCGAGTGCAATTGAAAATCAATGAACAGTCGCTTGGCTTTACCCTAAACTGATAAACTTACGAGCCGCCAAAAAATAAGTACGTCCGGTGCCAATTTCCTGTAAAACAGAGATGGCCGACACTCCAAAATGGACTAGATTTTGAATTTGCTCTCTAATGGAAGTGGTTTACGAAGTAAGATTGCTATTCTATACTGGTACATCAGTACAGCCTATAATTGTGTGCTGTAGTGATGTTCGTCGCAGATATATAGATCTTCTGCCGGAACTGCCCCAGTGGACGTGGCACTTAGTAGCAATTTGGTGGGTAAAAAATCCCTAAAAAGTGCTACCCTTCTTCTAAAAGAACCGTTTTCAACCTCCCCAAACAAAAGCTGATTAATGATCAAACTTATCACGGAATCATGTTTAAGTTCAGCGGCCGGAAACAAGTACTGTCGGATTCTTAATAGCGTTTTACTCTAGCCCACTGGATATTGGGTCGTAACAGAGCATTCAAAGTGGAAACATCAAACAGGTAACAGGGCGGCGGTTTTAAAAATGGACTAGCAAGACAGACAACGACAACCGCATGGTACGATCTTGGTTGTTTAGCTACGGCATAGAACAACGAGTCAACGGTAGAGGGAAACGTCAGCGTTGTGTATTAGGAGCGATGTGAAGTGGTGCTCGCAAACGTGTGTGCGCTAGTTGGATTTCACAACAACCATCGTGCACGAATAGGTTCTCTTTCAAACCACTCTACCATGTAGAACCTATGCCCCGATTTAGCAAGTTTCAGATCTGTCCAGTCGCATGTTATGCTGCTTTCCCCACAGTGAAAGCATGCAGGGCGAGAATTGGCAGCCAAGCAAGTGTAGTATATCTACAAACTGCACAAAAAGCCGATTCTATTTTCCGTATCCCTTTCAACATTTCCATTATCATAATCACATCCTGCCATAAACTCTTCCGCGGAACCATATGTACTGCTCCTGTGATAATGCTGATCCATATCACAAGATATGAGCATAATCAAGTCGCAATATAAATAACGTTGTGTGCCTAACTCGTGGTATTCAACAAAATAAAGAAAAGATTACGAATACATCTGGATGTTTCTATCAACATGTTCAATACAAATGCAGGGGTAATTTAAGCAAGCAGTTATATTGAATTCTGTTTCCGTGAGAACGATTCACAAGGAGTACGAGGCAACAAATACCAAGATAAACTAACGTAATTGTCAATTACCAATTACACATAAAGCAACGATTTTAGATTAATGGGAAGGTACACAAAGAAAATAATTTGTTTACCAAATCAAATAAAAAAGTCTAAATTAAAATATTTCTGTTGGGCGCCTAACGCGTCGCCACAAAGAACACTGCAGCAGAAAAAGACAATGCAAATCTCTACCAAACACAAAAACAATATACTAACTTACCTTCACAGTTCGGACCAAGTTTCTAGATATCCTACTGTAAAAAGCTTGGAATAGCTTACTTGCTGTTACTTAATCTGATGCCCTATATGTTTTGCTCTATGCTATTGGATTCAATTGAATACTTCTATCTTATGTTGTTTCTCTTGTCATGGGATTCTCTCAGTTGGTGCTTGCTGCACTTAATACGGAAGTCTTTCAACTTGCACGGCGATAATTGCATTAGATCACCACAGATGCTTTATAAGGCAATACGAGAAATATATGCACTAAACTTCTGACTTCTTTGTCTGTAAATTTCGTAAGTAGCATTGAAAGGGTCTAATTTCTCGCAGCATAGGCTGAATTGTGAACGGCAATCCACGAAGTTATACATGAATAGCCATTGAGCGGTCTGGAAATCGGAGAAAAACCCCTCTACAACTAAAACAGTTTTCGATAGCATAGCAAGTAGCCCTATATTATAACCTATATCATAACCTGCACATATTCAAACACGCGAATTCTCGTTTTGTAGATAACTGCTGAGGCGTTTTACTGTATGCTAATGTGTGTTCAATGTGAATGATCATATTACATAACGAACTGTGGAATTGTGGAAAAATGTTTACTGAGATGTTTATACTAGTTACTGTTTATTTTTTCGTCGCTAACTGTCTTACGGGCTGTGAAATCCGTTGTAGGTGATCAAAACATAGTATGCTATAAAAGGTTTCATACTTTCTCCATTGTCCTTCGAGCTCATATTCTTATGTATAGTATGTAGGCACATCTTTAATCACTATTATCACTCTAAGCACGGCTCCGAAAATAGGAATCTAGGCGAATCTCTTGTTGTAGATCTTTAAATTGAATACTCTTTGTAGAATGCCACGTCTCCACGTATGATTTTTTGTGTACATGGACTTACCAGACTGCGACAGTTTCAGAAGAGATTGATAGATATCGTGGCACTGTCGCTCAGATGGTATGAGGAAAGTCACTGATAGGAAGTTTTTCGAGCGCACAGCCAACGGACAGCCAGACGTCGTGAGGGCTTGCTTTTCCACCGACTTCACGGGAGTCACATCAATGAGGTGTTATAACAATCAGAAACGCGAAACACATAAACAGCTACTTAAAAGCTAACGTAATTTTGTTTTATAGCTATTTTATCCTTTAATATTCTGCTGTGGACTATACGGTTACAATATCATCGGCAATGGGCTAGCTATCGACAGACGGAAAGAAATAGAAGGTTCCGATTTTTATAAGTTTTTACAAAGACAAGCTTCGTCAGCCTAAGAAATGCAGTTTGCATCCAAACCCTAGTACGGACGCAAATTTATTATACTACACAAAATCACCTTCCGCTGTGATTTTTCGTAAAAGTAAGCCTGATATACTATGCAAAGTTATATATGATCAGTCATTGGATTGTCTAGTTTTGCCCGTGATTTTGCATGTTTCGGCACGATGAAAAACAGTTATATTAGTTACGTCATAAATGTCGAAACATTTTTGTGGTTCTTCCGTCTGACCACATGTCCCCAACATACCTAGACAAGCTGACCTCAAAGATTTTAAACAGAAAACATTGTTCTATAATGCTGCCCACTTTTTCAGCGTTGTTATCAAAAATTTTAACGGAGGCAATTGAACTCGGAGAAGTGCATTCGGTATTTATTTTTCTTAGCGAGTGGTTGGCCGACGACAGCTAAAATGAGCGCAATTTATTTCAAAACATGTGCAACGACTGAAAATCGTTTAAGATAATAATATGTTGTCAAAAAAGGCTTCCCACAGGTTGCAAGGCTGGTTGCTTTTCAAACAAATCTATATACATCCGTACAGTCGTATGTGTACATGCTTCAATCAATTTTCGGGTGTCGAATATTCCGTTAATAGTACATTAAATATGCACGCGACAATTGAGTATGCCACGTCGAGTGTTTCAAATACTTCTGCCAATAGGGTATCTAACAGCGCCTTTTATGGCAGCTGTTTTGGCGATCAGGTTAATAACCACCGCAACCCCACCTCTGCCTGACTGTACGTTAACAGCCAATTAATATTCTGTGTGTCCGCATGGTAAAATTACTTAACCGAAGTAATTTTAAAATTACAAAATCGACCCAGTCGTTGGTTGCTCGCGGTCATTGTTTTCCCGAAGAATTTGCAAAGGGCTAAAGACAGAAGCGATTTTTTGGCGGCTTCTTTAGTGGATGTCAAGAAAGCCTTTCATTACACTAGCCCATTCAGTGTTTTTATTAAGCTTGGTTCCTATAGAGTCCTATTCCTATGCATGTAATCTAATACAAAACTTAATGCCCAATCAATTCCAATCGGTTGATGTAGGTGGAAACTATTCATCGCATTGCATGGTTGACTAAAGGAACGGCAGGAAAGTCTTCTATACTAATGTAGTTTACACTATTCTTCAATTACTTTTATTCCTTAACAAATTTCTTCAATGTACGTCTCTTGTGCAGTCAACATCTAACTTTATATATGTTGCACTGATCTGAAAGTCGTCTCTTTTTTCCAACTTAAGCCTTTCTCAAACTTGAGTATTTTTGTTAAAAAATTTGATGCACTGTATTTATCCTGCCTATTTATGAAGGCCTCCACCTCGAAATGTCGCACATCCTTCCAAAAGGAACTCGGTAATAAGGCGTTTGGTAATAAAAATGGACCATTAACAACTAATCGATTTCTTAATCATCTAATATATATATATATATATATATATATATATAT
>MNPL01007236.1:47621-62872 GCA_002081605.1 Tropilaelaps mercedesae | reverse complement strand
CCTATATATATATATATATATATATATATATATATATATATGCATCGTTATCTTTTTTATCGTTATCATCGTTATCAAATATAAAATTTCGATTTGCCTGTATATATTTAAGGCATTAGAAACGTTGGAAACAATAGAATATCAAGGCTAACCAAGGCTCTAGTCAATGCTAGATGCCACATTATTCCTGAACACCAGGCAGCAGGGAGCCCCCTCAGACAACACTGAAGTGCTGCTGACTCCGCAGAGTTGAAGAGCCAATAGAGACACTCCGTTAGCTTGTTATTTCCTCTACAGGTTGCAAGTTAATAAGGGCTGATCTTCTCAACTGATCAGCTGATCTTCTCTATCAGTCGATAGAGAGAGCCTGCGGTCGCCCGTTGAATCGACTTTTCAGCCGAAGGAAAATTCCACGATCTTCCCATTGCTCATTCTGAAGTGGCTCTCAAGGTGAGTAAAATTTTTCCTTAAAGAGCTTTAACTCCTGGATTCTTAGTGTCTGAACTATATCATGCAACTATCGTTTCATTGGAACTCCTTCCGAAGCTCTGCAGCTGCTTCAGCTCGCCGTAACTAGGCCTTCATCCACCTGAATAAACAAGTGGCACTTTAACTTATCAAGATTGATTTAAGTTTCCGGAGCCGAAAGAGAGTACGTGCATTGTGCTTAGCGATGCATGATTTTTCTAAAAGCTGGCCTAAAAATCATTACGATATCCCTCGCAGCACATCCCGAAACATTAGAGCTCAAAACTGCACGTAGAAATCGCTCCGATACTTTCCACAGCACATTAAAAAAATTAACATCCTGAACGGCTGCTCTATCGGCTTAGCATAATTATAGCGGACCTCGTAAATGTGACAATTGCGGTAATGTTGCGTGTAAGATGCGAAGAGCAATGAGCAATTTTTTCTATCTTCCATTCATCTAAAATTACGTGTTGGTAACTATATGTTGGGGACAATAGTTTTTGGAGCATGTAATTAAAAAAGTCTTCATCCAGCTTTTACTCGTTGTGTATTTATCTTATATTCTAACTAGTATTTATGCTCCTTTATATACACCACAAAATTCTGAGCTACATTGGACGCATTGAAACACATTTTATTTTAAAAATTGCTCATCTTCCAGACAATCAAATAGGCAATCCAGCAATCCACCTATTTTGATCTAGTTGTACAGGGTGTGCATGCTTAAAAGAGTTAGCTACGAGCATTCAAGGTGAGATTTTTGCCGAAAAAATATAGCAAAGTGGCGCACAGATTCCGCGTAACTTCAGTCAATGGGTAGAAAAACTGAAAACATTTTCAGTTATGTATCGTGCTTCCCAACTAACGTAAATGTCTGCCCATAAATAAAAGACAGTTTCCGACTCAAATCTTCGTCTAGCAGAATGAAAAAAAATTTAAAATTGAGTTATCTTTACGTAAATATACTGTTAGTTAGGTACTTCTGTTATCGTGCACACGATGATGAACTATAGGTTCTTTGCATCTAAACTATAAATATTTCAATTTGTCAAGTCCGCTGTAGCTTCATTGAGAATGTATCCAAGGTTATTCCTCCATAAAAATAAAGATTTATATCACAAGAATGTGATTATAATCACATTTTTGTCATTCCATATTTATCTTGTTTGTGTGTCCCAACTAGCCGAAGCCTTCGAAGTATGCTAACGCACTCTCGAGCTCAGGAGGGGTGGGAAGAAGAGTGCCTTGGTGGGTTTGTGAGTCCCACACTAGTCGCTGTAAGCCGCCAGTAACGCGCGGGCATCATGCCTTTCTCAAACCCCAAAAAAAAGTTAGCCAGCGCAATGGCGTCAAGAAACTATTTTTAGCTATACTGCTTTCGACTGAATGTGATATGTGTGAAGCTATATAGTCTTCTACCTATGAGCACCTTGCGGTCTTGTTATGGTCATAAGAATATTGTCTAAATCGGCTATATAGCAGAAAACTGTTACAGTTGTTACATCATAGTTAATAGTCGGTAGTGAAATTACTTACGATGGGCATATTAAAAACAAGAAAGGTGATCTCGCCACTATAAGGCTTGCCCTGAAACTGAACATCTGTACGCACTTAATCATTCATTGCAGCTAGACGTCCTGATAAACTTTTTCTGTTCAATATCTTACTATACAGTGACGCTGGCCGCTCTCTGTAGAAAAGCTGCCCGAAGCTTAGCCCAGCATAAACCCTTCACTTTTCATTAATAAATTGGTCCCACACAAGCGACTTGTTGCTTTAATACACTTTGTAAGTTAAATGCATTTCACTTGTGGCATCCTCTTATATAGATTTGCGTAAGATTCGCAAAATTGCCACTGATAAAAGAAACATACAGACGTAATCAAATGAAAATTCCATGTCTTAATGCCTTTAACATTATGTGAAAGGTCTAAATTCAGAATGTATAACATTTTTGGGATGCATACATTGGTCCCGTATGGGCTTATGGGTCCAATTATGCAACTTTTTTAGGATATGTACCTGTTCAGTGAAACATGAGGTAGTCTTGCACAGGTTGTAATCTACGCCAGAAACCGAAATTTCCATGCCGAACGTCTTCACTCCGTCATCAGTTACTGCAGCCGCAAAAAGCATGGATTTTTTTATAAATAATAGTTTAAAAAAGGGTTTGTTCCAAATGAATAGAAGTTACGAAACAAATAACTCTTCTTATTTAATGAGCAGAAAGTATCACATTCATTTAGAAATATTTAGATTTTGCCCTGAATTAAAATATTTTTAGTCCTCATGTTCAATGTCCTTCCTTGTTCCCAGTTTCAAACATTTCGACTAACGAAGTTTCAAACTACCATCAATATTGAAGGGCGGATTTAGCGAGACGAATCAACAGAATTTCATGAATTTTATCAACGGTTTGAGTAAGGTTTGAATAAAAGTTCGAGTGGTTATGAAATCGGTTTTCTCATTTTTAATCAGTCGAATGTGAGAATAATATCTGTAAACAATATTTTCATGATAAAACTAGTTTTCGTTCACTGTAGGCACGATTGATTGTAATGAATACTGTTTCGCCAAAATTGGTCGTACACCCTTTAATTTATCGCTTTTAGTTAATTTTGCTCATTTTATTACTTTTGAATGACTAACTAGCCAAAATAGTCTATGGTAATTAAAATATCATTATTATTTTTGACTCGGCCTATTCTTGACGACTTTTGAGGAACTAAAGTGGATACTTTTTAGCATCCTTGTCTCTTTGCCGCCTTTGCAGTCTTGCAGGTCTATAGGATTTATGTGTGCTTAATTTTCTTTTAATTTGGTTTCTTTAGATCTATAGAGAATTTCCGTAAATAAGTTACGGGATAGTTACTTTGGTTATTGAACTGCTAAGATTTTTAACTATTTTTCAGTCATTAAGGTATAAACATTCGTTCTTTTTTTCTTAACGCCAAAACGCTTCAAAGAGCATTCCAACAACCGTGTCTAAGGATTGAATGAATGTTGATTTGAAGGAGTTCCTGGTAGTGACATAATATAGATGGTGTTGTATTAATCTATGGAACGATAGGTGAACATGCGATAGTGTGTGATACAATATAGCTTTCATTATATACGTGTTGGAAGGACCTATGGCAAGTAAATTCCTAACGTTAAGTAAGATGTTTGATGTTTATGCTTTTCACTTGTCGCTTTCGATCTTCATGTTTCAGTGTGCGCTTCTGAGGAAATTCAATGATTCCTCCGGCAGATCTTTGACTCTTTTGTTTGATTATATGCTATGGGAATATTTTAGTGGCTTCTACATGTAATTTTCGATGTTTTTGTTTAAGGACTTGTTATACTTTTTTTAAGGCTGACCCTCAGCCAGCATTTAGCGTCCACCGTACCGCTTTTAGCATCACTTCGTAAGATGAACCTTATAAATGTAAATGCGACGGCGGAGCCAAGCCTGTGCACCTACATGTCTTCTTCGGCTGCAAGGTGCACGCTAATGCGCCAAGCCACTAAGCTCCACATTAGGGTGTGTTTTAGGGGATAGTTTATTATTTGTACATGCAGCTGGCACTATCCATGCGGTGTGTGCTGTATAGTTTTGTTGATTTTTACACATTCTTTTCAATATTTGAGTTTCGGAATGTGTTGTAGGGTATATTCTAGTGATTTTCACGTGCAGTTTTCGATGTTTTTGTTTCAAAATGTACTGTGAGCAATATTTTAGCGGCCTCTACGTGTATTTTTATTTTGTGGTAAAGCGAAGTGATTGACGCATGTAACGCATTTGTTGCAACCCACAAACACAGGCAAGTAAACTGGCAATCGTTTCAGCATATGCTGTTTTGCAACAGGCCAAATTAGATCTATTCATTACGTAATAGATTCAGTAAAGCATTTGCGAAGGTTTATCGTATAACCTTCGGTGTAGGGGCTTAATAAAAATTTATAAATTATAACAAAATTTCCAAGGTTACTCTTTTCGTTATAACAAGGAACTACACCAGTTGTGTCTTAGGGTATCAACAGATTACGCTATTTTATAAATAAACGCACTAGTAACCGGACAGAACGCGTATAAAATGTATCATAATGTATGGGGAGAAGAATATAATATTTTCCTGCACAAAGCAAGAATTAATAAAGATATTAGATAACCAGGCAAACAAGTAATGGATTAAGAAAAAATAAATACATTATGTCAACCTTTAATGTTGAACGGAGCATGGGGCCAAATGTTATATTTTGCACTTACGCAATGATGAATTGCGCGAATTTCGGTTTCTTCTACCACTATATATCATCATGTAGAATTATTTGAAGCATATTGGAAAAAAAAACCTTGTACGGGTTAAGCAAGAGGTCTGGCTATGTTACACAAAAAATGGCTTGGCAAAACATCCAGGTAGTTCCCACTTCAAAGCCCCGCTGTGTACCCTCTCACATCGTCACAACTCAAGGCTCAGTCAGCTCGATTTCAGGTCATATGCGAAGCTATGGGACGGAAACAACGGCAGGGAGAAACAGCCTCGGGCGGTCCTCGAGCAGTCAAGTGGACAGTGGCAAAAACGAATTCTTTAACAAGAAAAAGCGACGACTAAGTTGCCTCCTTAAACGTCGCTGCTATTCCTGCTGCTCATCCGATGGATCTGTTAAATGTCTCATATGTATCAAACAGTGTATATGTAAAAGAAAAAACCTTTATATAGGATAGTATGGACGCAAAAGCATTGCAGAGCTTAGAGCAGCTTAAAAAAAAAAGTGCGAGCAAACAAACAATCGGTGGTGGTTTGCCTCTTATTATAAATATAATAGTACGGACCCGGCCATCCTTATGTATCAGCAACACGATTAAACACAGATCATAGAAATACCTCGTGCTTAGCGCGCTGGAAAACAGACTATGCAGGCTATGGTGGCTTATTGCCTCCAAGGCATTTTGAAATCCTAGATGAGTAAACGACGATGCCAGTAGAAAAGGCGTATAGATATAGTAGCACCAGCACTTCCTTCATCGGACAAATTCAAGGCTCTCGCTGGACATATAAGGTTACCAATGCAACTATTCTCTAGAATAAAAAAGCCTGAATGTGACCTATGTTCTTGCTGTCCAAACTTATTTAGAATAAACTCGCTCAACGGTACATTGAACATTTTTCAGCGAATGACCCTGCAGATTGGTTCAATGTCACCGTAGAAAGTTGATCAATTAAGAATGTCCTGTCACCCTCAGATAGTATCGATTAGCTATTTCGTGTCCATCAGCTAATGCGCAGCCTCGGAATTTTCCTATCGCTCGCTCGACGCTCATTTGTACACCACATCTGCGATAGTCGCGAATCCTTATATAAAAGTTTTACGCCTGCCTACGCCAAGTTTCGCCCATACTGGCTCGCTAATACATTTTATAATAAATGTGGCACCAGGATTGCATGTGACGACGATAAGAAAAAATGAACACGAAAAGCTCACTTACATTTTGAAGACATGCTACTAGCTAATAATCGTATGGAGGTCTATACCTGTGCGTATAGCCTGATTTTCAGATGACTCACATATGAGTCCGTCTGTGGCTTAGTTTAGACTCTAGCTGCTCAAAATGCCGCTTATGACGGTATGTTAGAAGGGGTCTCGAGCTTATACGGAAGGGGTTCTAAGTTTCAAGCAAGAAGAGTCTCCAAATGATTTTAGTAAATTATTCTAATAACTGTGAGTTAGATATCTACATATTTGACTGCGAGGTAAGTGGACGTAGTTGATATTCTGTCTATATTTCCAGGCCATATATCTTCCCTACCTTTTATAGAATTGTTTCTCAAAGTATAAGATCCATTTCATCCAGAAAAAAAGGTACAACTTTTACATCGTAGACCACGGCTCCTGTCTTACAACATTCTTCCAAAATTCGAGAAAAAAGTGGGCCGACTGGTTGTCATAAGTGTATTCATACTATTACACACCTAGATTGAGCAGCACCTATAGTAATAGTTGAAAGAATCCGCCCTTGTAATGCCTACCAATCCGAAGTTAATTTATAAAAGATTGACATTACCTTTGCCGGTACCTGAAGATATTTTTATTAAGTTTGATGTCGGTCGATATTTTTGACAAATTGATCAATAGGGGGCCGCCTTTAATCAAAACTAAATGATAACGCCAAACCCTACTCGATGATAAACGCTCCCAATTCCCAATTATTTTAAATGATTTACCTTCCTTTAGGTATCAAAGTAATTCTATGTTTCTACAGGTTATGAATTCGTCGCTATCTCGCCTGCCTAGCAAAACTGCCCGTTTCAACGACATTACTGTAACACAATAAACAAATAAATTCGCTTTTCAAACGAATGATCTTTTAATCATTTTTTCTCCAAGCTAAACTATTGTACCACAGGACGGGCACACGCAGCGTATTGTACAGTTGTATGAAGCGTTCGTATGGAACCTTCGGCTCCTCAAAACGATACCATCTTAAGGCGCTGAAAATTTCTGCACAGCCACAACGGCAAAACATCTGAACACGACGATTGCTAAGTATTCTTACGACCGTAGAGCATCATATAAGGCTAAGATATTTTACAGATTACTGCAGCGATCTTTCCGCTGCACAGAAATACGTCATATCAGCCATTTGTTTGGGCTAGCACAGTGAAGAAATATTTACCTTATTGTCGTTGATAGCGAGCCCAAATCATACACTATTAAATATATATGTATTTTTTTATCAACTGATGGTAAATATATGTATTATATATCCACATCTGGTTTAGATCATTCGTAAAGTTTAGTTAAATTCTTTTTTCAAATGTTTTAGTTTTTTCATAGCTAGCTTTTTATGGGTTTTTTGGCGATGAGTATTTGTGCTTATACCACGGTAATTAGCGCACTTTACCTCCATATACACTTCGCAACCCATTGAGTCACGCGCGCTTATCAATGAAACGCGCACACGTATTTCAAATATACATATTCACAGATTTGAATTCATGAATACAGATGTGGATTAGTGTCGCAACACATAGTTACAATTTTGTTTATATGGATATACAAAATATTCAAGAAGTCACGCAACCTCACCTAACCTCATAGAGATTAATGTTACATTAACGTAACACGCAATGTTACAGTCCAAGCTTTTTCGACTAATATTTTAGTATGTAACATTAATCTGTAACGTAGCCATAAAATGTTACCTTATTTTTCAAACAGCCAAAATATTCTTCTATAGTGGACGCTTAAAGGGTGCATCATTTTGTAATTTGCATGAGTAGACACCGTTTAAGTTTAGTCCAACGGAAGGTTGGTTCCCAAAGGGCTGTGGTCTCGATGTTCAGAAGGACACGCTATTAAAATAGGAGGTGCGTCAGCTGTGTGAACAGGCATGCTCCTGCTGAACCCATGCTTTGTTAAGCTCTTCTTTTGCTAACAAAACACACAACTATTGGGCATTTCCATATACAGTACAAAATCAACTATTTTCTACAAGGATACTACAAATATTTCACATAGTAGCTTACACCATGCACTCACTTTATGAGCGTAAAAATTAAATTCATGGAAATGATGCAATTTTTCGGTATTCTAAATACTTAAATTAATTAAATACTTAAATTAAATACTAAATAATAAATAAATAATAAATAAATAAATAGATTAAAAATAAATTAAATTAATACTTAAATTAATTAAATACTTAAAGTAATTTACATAACTATCCTAATGAAACCATGCTTCAACCAACCGAAACAAGTCATTCAGTTCGTCCTGAGCAAGTGAGACCATTGTCATTAATCATCGACAATACTGACTGCGAGCCGCGGGACTATTTGGTAATAAATTGTCGACCGCTTTTATATTATAGGAGCGTATTCCGTTAGCCTTTGGGGCATTATGAACACTCACAACTGATATACGAGTTTGATTCAAAAGTCATTGTACAGTACTTTGAGCAGGTTAGCTTGCCCTGTATAAGCAATACAGGTCGACCAGATCTATATTTTTAAAAGCTGACCATCAGCCAACATTTAACGTCCACGGTAACAGTTTTTGCATTACTTCGTAAGACCGACCCCATATAAATGTAAATGTGCACCGGCGGGGAATGCACCAAGCCACCGAGCTCGACAGGTCTACCGAGGTCGACCAGATCTAGAAAGATCAAACAAGCCTGCAGTTTTCTGGAACCTTTCCTACAGTGATTTGATGATAAACTTTTGAGGAAGGCACACCTCGTACTTAAAAGTTTCATGAAAAAATTTTCAAACAAGTTTCGGTTGGTGCTGCCCCCACCAGCGTATATAGCAGTGCTATCACACCGTTTTAATTCATACCGTGTTAATTGGAACAATGTATATACAGAAAATAATGTCAGCACAGAGCGCTGTTCCGAGTTCTTGTAACGGTTTTATATTCGCTTCCGTTTTTTAAGCCAGCGTCACTACCAGTATAGATTTCACGTGCTCTAAGTAATAAGTTTCGGTTGATTTCCCAGAATTCCCATCAGATGTTAAAGCAGTAAAAGTACTGTCGGCTGTTTGTGTGTCTAGTTCGTTTGGCGTTCCCCTCAGTCAAATTGGTAATATCTTCTTTACGGCTTTTGTTTTCTGTTTCTATGCTCGCTAGTCAAGTGGTCGTACAAGCTCTTCTCCAAACACAGAACGATCTGTGTATGAGAGAATTGTATTGCCGGTACCTTGGATACTGTATTATGCTGGTAGACTTTAAAAAAGCTCGAGCTCGGTGGTGATACCCGTCGTTACAAATTTACATTTATGGGGTCCGTCTTGCGAAGAAACGCAACAAGCAGCATCGTAGACATTACAAGTTGACCGATAGTCAGCTCTAAAAATACACTTCCAAATTACACTTCCAAAAAACAATTGGCGCCCAAAGGAAGGATGACCATCTGGTCCTAGAAGCCAAGGCATCCTTCCACCTAGCCTTAAAAGCCTCGCGGGTTTTAAAAAGCTGTCCGATTCCAGCCGACATAGTCCGTGGGAATTTTGAAGAACTTTCTACGGCAGAAGATACTAGTAGATACCCGTCTAATCCGTCCCACAAGACATGTGAACGCTTTACAGATCGCCGTCCCGTCGTTTACAAAGAACAAGATGGAAAAGTTGATATAGGATATAAAAAACGAGCAGATTTCCGACCTTATCAGGATGCGCATGAAGACGGGTTTCTGACTTACATCCCCCTTTCCCGGGCTGCTTAATAAGTGCTCATAATTAGGAAGCCTGCCGGACTAAAGGACATGCTTAGGGTAATTCTTTAGGGAAAGCGCAATGGTAAGCAATAAGCGTGGTCTCATGGAGAAGCATTTCTAAACGAAGTCGCATATGTAAAGTACTCTTTTCGATTCTAAGGAAGCTTAAATGAATTAAAGAGTACTATTTAGTCTGAAGCGGCTACTCGACAATAGCAACTGTACTGATTGTATCAGCTAACTAAAGAAACTGTATCGGAAAAGCATTGCCTACTATACGCAATTGCTATTGAGGAGGTGTACTCGACAAACTGGCTACGGCAGTAGTGAGACTTTGAACGACAAAATTTTTGGTCAAAAAGGAACGCCTAAAATTCTCCTCACTGGCGGATATTAACATTAATGTTGCACACGTAGCTTATCACGGGCTAAGGTTTATATGGGAAGATATGATAAACAAACCAAGAGAGCAACTGGTCAAAGTGAAGTCAACCTTCCCCAAACACAAAGATCACGCCATGCAGTTTGTGAAAATGTGAAGAGCTGTCTTGCCAACAATTCTCTATTCGTTGAAGATACGTAAAGTCTGGTTACTAGGAACAACTCTCCTGCAGCGCTATCACGACCGATATAGCCCGAAAGCGAGGCTGTCTTTAGCAGACTTTTACATTTCACGAGCAACGTTGTTCTCGGATTGGATGAACATACTTTAGTATGAGCAACAACGTATCTCGACTCATGGGGTCCACTACAATGTTTGTGCTGCACGGACCTCCGTAAGTCACGTCAAGTCTGCGTGTATTGCCACATGCTGTGGACCTTTCTCACCAACAGTGTGGAGAGTTATCATTATTATTATATAACACTAACCTGATAATAATAAGGTATATGAAATAATAGTAAGGTAGATGAAACATAAAGCACTTTTTCGGGCGTACTATGTACTAACTTTTCTTAACAGCATTCGATACCGGTTTCCCACACAACCGTTATTTTCAGAAAACTACGCTGAGCTTAATACGTTCGTCTTGAGAGCAGATGGACAGACGACTAAACATCCTGCACAATAAGAAAGGTAACTGAATCTTTCGATTTCTATTTTTCTAAAATAGAGGCAGAGTTTTTTAATGTAAATTTACTTCACCATAGCACTTTGAGTATTTGATTTATCTTAATGATAAAAATTCGTGCGAGCCACATATTTACTAAAAGAGATGAAGTAATTACATTTTATGTTCAACAAAGCTAATTTTCAATGGCCAAACTCACAAGCACTGTGACACAAAAATCATGAAAACTAATATTATGTATTTGTGAATAGACCATACTATGCTTATCTAGGAATAACAACTACTTATTATTTAGTACTAAATAGACGTTATATATCTATGAACTAATGCAGAAATATTCAATGGCACTCGCATGTTGTCGCCGCAGTAAATACTCGGTTTACCTATATTTCGGTAATATTGCTGTTGGTATTGCTGTTTGGTAATATTGTTGCCTATCCGTTTTGTATTAAAAATAGTTAAGTTTTACTTTACGTGTGATTAATTCAGCGCGAGGCACAGCAATACACTTCGTTCTACTAGGCATTAGTGCCTTGTGAACTAAGTGAAAAAATTGGTTTCTCGCGGCCACCATGTAAAGGTATGTTCCGGAAACCAAAAAATGGTGTTAATGTTGAATTGCATTTTTTCGCCAGATAATAATTTTTTCTCTATATATGAGTCTCACAGCATCGTTCCCTGCGTTCAAAATTCAAATCATCGATTCTCCATGAAGTCATTGACATTTTAAGATAACTGCATCATTTAAACTAGCGTTTGGCCAGCATGACCGTTAGGCATTCCCTTTGCAACACATTTAGATCCTGGCCTACCGCATCGCCGACACGGAGTATTAAATACGTCATATTATTTTTACAAGTAGTGAGGCTGCGGAATGCCTCTACATGTTAGTGCAAGTCGGTGTACGGCCGCGTTATTGGTGTCATATTATGTAATATATTTTGTTGTAAACACGTGCTTAGTTTTTCAAAAACGTTTCAAACCGGTCATTGGTTAACATCAAATTTGATAAGCGGACTGGCATTATCATTATGTAAATTTCTTAACTGCTGAAGCGGAGTTAATTATAACGTCTTGTCGTCGGCGAATTGTTGTGACAATAACACGATTTTCGCGAAGTGAACGCTCCCTGTGAAATTACACTAAAAATTATAAGGTGACTTCTCCAAAGTTTCGCATTGCGCTTCGTGATTTGAGAACGTATTCGCTTACATTATACGTTTTGATGACGTTTGCATAATTAAAATAGAGGACTGCGTATATAAATACCAACAGTTTGATGCCTAAGCCTTTTTAGTCTACATTTGTATATGTATCAAGTGCGGAATTATCTAAATTATGGAGTTTGTATTTAGTATGTAATAGTATGTAGTTGTATATAGTAAGCCTAATAGAGAGATAGCTTATGTTTATAAGCTATTTCGATTGAGAAACAAGGAGAATTCTCGAATTTAGATTGGAGCTCGTACCGGCGATACCTCAGCCATACAGTTAAATAATATTGTCTTTGGCAACCTTCTCGTTAACACAACTGAGAAACTTTTCGAAATCTTAAGCCCGCCAGCCTGAATATAAGCATATAGACGAACTGTATATTAACAATCGTCAATTTGTCCCTTTGCCAACTGTTTTGGAGTCCATTCCCAAGAGAAGTCTATATGACCAAGTGTATGATAGTAGTGGATGACAAATAAACATTTCAGAAAAAATTTGTACGTTTAAAATTTTTTTAAAAAAGTATTTATAGATCGGAAACCAGAAACGTAACTGAAGGATTTCCATACATTCCGGCCAGAAGCCCGAAAATCACCGATGTAGAGGAGGGAACCGCGTTGGTGGCAGGTCCGAGTAGACCTACAAAATATTTTAGGTACTATGGCGTATTCTTAGCACCTTACGCGGCGTGCAAGCCGCCTTCCAAATCAGCACTTTTTCTTTCCGGCGTTGTTCTTCAATGTAAGGGTCTCGGAGACTTTTTTATAAATAACTTTCGCCGCACGGTGGATTGCCCCTTCTGGTGGTTATCATACAGATTGCTGTTTTGGGGGCGAACATGCGACGTCGCGCTGCACGTCGCATTGAACGTTCTTTTTCCTCTAAACGGTGTATGGGCCCTGTTTAACTTGCCAGGGCGGAGGTAAGCCTTGCTGCGTGGTCGTCAACGTTTACTTCTTGTTCTGGCATCATTAGGAAAAGGCTGCTAATAGCCTCATGTAGCTTCTCCGGATTGTGCAACTTTGATTTCGCGTGGCAGCGTATCTGTTTTCAATCTCGCACCGCAAATCGAAACTCCTGCCGATGGGAACGTTAGGTTTCAGCCAAATCGAGTTTAAATTGAGTCTAGTGACACGCTGATTGTGAATACAACAATTATTTAATTTTCATTTGCTTCTTCGAAAGTGACGACGAAGCAGTTTGTGATGATGGGTAAGCCCATTCTGTGTAGGGCTTGAAAAAGTACTGCTCTCTTGTCGTCCGGTTTATCCAAAATAGTGTCGAAATGCCTAGCTACCATTATTGGTTTTGTTGTGTCCACGGGTGACCAGCATTTAATTGCGCCGTTAACGAAGGTTGTTGTATTCTTGCCTGAGTCTCCATGAGGTTCGATATATATAGCGATAATTTTCATACGAAGTCCTTGTATAAAAACATAATTTCTCGCTGTGGGCAATGTGTATTTCGCCTATTTTAGGGTTGTAAAGAATGATTATGCTTAAAATGGGTCCAGGAGCGTTTGCGTTTTTTGCCAGGCAGTTTACACTGTTAAAGCCTTGCAGTTAATGCGGGGAGAGGGCGAAGGTTTCGGTTAAAGTAGAAACAACGACATTAATTCAGTGGAAAGCAAGAAAACCTAAAGGGCCGAGGAAGCACCTTCGGTATTCTATTGGATGACCTTCAAACTATAATCTACCTTCCTCATGGTAAACGGTCGTGACGTTGGCTTTAACTGTGTGCCCGGTTCTGTTTCCAGGTGCAACCTAGCTGGCAAGCGATGTTGAGCTGGATCTCGTCGTCCGTTGTAAGTTTGCTGGGCATTGACAGGTCACTAGCTGATCTATCTCCTTTATTGTTGGGAGGATGAGGCTGTGGGTCCGGGTTAGTTTTCTGGGGCGATTTCCGACATGGGTCGAATTCTCATGTCGAAGTTGTACAGCTTGAATTTACGATAACAATTGAAAGCGTAGCTTAGGGTGTAAAACCGAAATTCGTCTCTCCCCTTATGCCGGTCTGGGACGTACTTGACTCGCTTTTAGGGATCGCACGCTCGGAATCATCATCTCTAAGCTGTTTTGCGAGTTGTTTCTGTGGAGCTTCACATTAAAAAAAATAGCCTCTTCTCGCGATGTTGTACGTAACTTTGTCTATTATGTTCGAACCGAATTCGTATCGCCCACCCTGGATAACCAGTTCTTATATTCTCGAGAATGGAATGAACCTGAGGAAGTTAGCTTCTGGCTCCGCCATTCGCGCTACCTTATCGTTGGCCGCCTTGCAGAACTTCCTGAAAAGTGGAAACGATAAGATTTGTATCTACCTAAAGGTCGGAACGGTCGATCTTGATGTTTCGGTGAATAGAACTACAGCAGCTAGAAGTTGTTATTCTCTTATTCTAATTTTCAGTCTGCAGGAAAAGAGAAAGTGGGCTTGTAGTTTCGGCCAGCAAAGATTTTATTTTGGGAATAACACTGTTGATATCGGATTTAGAGTTTTGAGTCAGAGCGCTGCTATTTCTTTTTTAAAAGCTCGTTGCAACGGATCAGCAAAGCTGTCGCCCATAAACACGGATTTTTTTGCAGAAACATCTTTTATGGCGTCATCTTATACTTCCTCGGTTTGATTGGATAGGACTCGGGCAGCACGAGCGTTTTTTGCCACACATCAACTATTCGTTCTCCATTTCTTGAATGCTTCCAGGTCAAGCGCACTTTCAAGATGATAGTATCAGGCCAGATGAATGTTTAAAGCTCTTTTCACATACAACAAGTGGGCCTGGACGGCCCTTCATACTTAAACTCGGGATGTTTTTTTGCTTAACTGGCTGTCTTAATCTGTTTGTTAGGTCTCGTTTAGAGAGGAGCGGTACAACTGCTTGTGGACAGTGAGTTTTGCTGTGCGATTTCATTCTTTACATGTTCTACATTGATAAGTGACAGGTAAATAACCGAAAGATCACGGATCAACAACCGTATGAGTAGAACGCAGATCTGGCTATGGAGATGCAGTGCGTGCTTGTCTCTTTTAACTAAAGACACACATGAGTTACCTACTTATTAGGCAAATTCGAGTCCAATTTTCGAAAACGGTTTTCGAGTCCCTGGCAGATTAGGAATGCTGGAATTTGCTGATGGATAAGACCGCAAAGACGCTGAACTCCATGATTTCTCGGTTTTTCACGAGAGTTGGCTCGTCTCACACCGGAACGGGATCCGTTCACCGTTTTGACTACAATATTGAGCTACTCAGCTGGGCTTGCAGGATCGAAACGGACGATGTGGACGAGGTATATT
>MNPL01007236.1:0-47012 GCA_002081605.1 Tropilaelaps mercedesae | reverse complement strand
ATATAAATGTAAATGTGCACTGGCGGGGATCGAACCCGTGCACCTACGTGTCTCCTCCAGTCGCAAACCGCATACGAATGCACCAAGCCACCGAGCTCGACGGACGAGGTATATTATGCCCGTAGAAGCTTGCTTTTGATAGAGTATGGCAGCTATCAGCCCGACGAGATATCTTCTAATTTTCTTTCGGTTTTGGTTGTCTTAGATGCTACGTAAACAGGCTTTAACACTGGCATGTTTGGCGGGCTTCCCAGGAACTTAAAATGACATACCGCAACAGTCTTTTCAGGTATAGGTGGAAACTCTGTTGTGCTAGGACTGGTTCAATTTAGAAATCGGTTCATGCATCTGCGGGGCAATATTTGTGAAATTTAAAAAAAGTATTGATACCTTGTGTGGGAGAGGAAATCGAGAACCTAACCTGCGTCAAATAGGTTAATCCGTTTCAGGCCGTTTGAAGACTCCACAAGCTACTGCTGAGGAGGTAAATCGTCACTTCGCTGCTGTCGACTCTGACACAGCATCTGGGCCTACTGTAAAAGAAAACAAAGTTGGCATCTATTTAGGAGGCGCAGTGCTCAGATATGAGATGACCGTAAAGGTGCTTTAAGTTATTGGCCTATCGTATTTATTACCCAAACTTAAACGACACCTTTAGCGAATTTCTTTTCAGCATAGCAGCTTGGTTTCTGCCGGTCCGCTAAATTCGCGCTGATCCATCTCTGGTAATTAGTCAGTAATACCATCAGAAACGGCCAGTTCTGAATTCAAGTGATGCTGGCTATTACGGTTGCCCTCAATCTCTTCCTTTTCCTTCGGATCCTTAAATGCTTTAGCTTATCATCGGTTTTGCTACTTAGCTTCACCATATAGGTTGGATGGGAAGCAAGCAGTTGTGATTGAAAACACCAAGTCACCATATCACACATGGGAACCTTTATCCTACGATCATTTTGGTCTATTATATTGATGAACCTAATTTTTTTTATGATCTCGTTTTTTCCGTCCTTCTAAACGGGATTTAAACAGTGGTGGGACTCTAGCAGTCGTAAAAATGTTGTAAATACCTTTGACCGTTTCGACTTCTCGCGTGGCTGAACCTTACTGCCTGCACCGCAAAGGACTAAAAATTGACTTGAAGTGGCTTTATAGTGCACAAATTCCGAAGTCTCCTACAGTCGATATTCAGTACAGACGGTTCATGAAACACTAAGATGGCATGCTTATCTTTACGTTGTTCTGTCAGAATTGTGGCCTTCGTAAGCGCAGTATTATTATACGCAGAATTACAAATTGATTTCGTCACCTAAATTTCTACTTTTACCCGTCCTACACTATTGTATTTTTATTTGGTGTGTGGCTATAAAGCGATCATATGTAGAATTGAGACAAATTAAAAAGATGCCCTTAGACAAGATCTTGGCAGACGTTTTTGAAGGCATCTACTCCTGCGTTTCATATCGCATTTTTTGCCTCCAAATAGTGTGTTTTTGTTTTAAGATACCGTTCCGCTAAGAAGCAACATATGTGTACGTTATTTTATAAATTATCCTTGGTAACACACCTCAAATTACCTGTCGAATTGCTGTCGAAGCTGTCGAATTACTCCGTACACACTTTTTCGAAAAGTGGAGCTCTAAAATCACACATGAAACTTACCAAACCATTCGTTACAGCATGCCCAAAACAAAGATATAGAAAACCGTATGTAGAAGTTGCCAAAGAGATTTTGGAATATGGCTATCGAAATTTTCTTAAAGGAGTCATTAAACCAGTCCCACAACAAAACGTAAACATGCAATACCGCAGACAAGATACACTAGACTATCCGTAAAAAGGGAACGCGAAATACGCAGATTAAGAACCACATGTAGAAATTTTTGAAATATCGTCCACAGCGCACTCAAAACATGAACGTCCAAAATCATATACTTAACTCTAGATAAACATACTTGTGGTATTTTGTGTAATTTTCAAGAACATATAATCCTTGAATCATGGTAAACATAATTGGGTTAAAATCCATATGAGAATATGAATGAAACAGTTGAAGAAGTTCAATAGCTTCTTTAACTATTTCACAAATAGTCCTCATTAAACGCAATTGCACAGAGAAGTTCACCCTTGTTGGTTAATTCAACATCGAACGTCAACTTGATAGCCTTTCATTAGGTGTTTAATTCGAAGCATCCGGAGGAATAGGTGTGCAAAATACGTTCTGTTATATTAATAGCATACCCATCACACTACTAGAAGCGAAATGTTTGCGGCTCCACCAAACACAAATTAAGGAATCGCCTGTACGAAACTGCAACACTTGTCACATGAACTTTAAATGTTAAAAATCAACTGAAAGCAGAAGTATCCTAACTTGTGTTAACATTTTTGTGTGTTGGTAAATTCGCGTGCGCATAGTAATTTTGGCATAAAATACGATTCAGTCTGTATGTTGCTGGAAGTTTTTACCAACTTCGACAGCCTACAGAGCAACCATTTATTATTTGTCTGTTGAACTACAGAACGCTCAACCATACAGGCATACCTTCGCTTCATCAAAAGAGCGAGACTATCCACTTAATTGTAAGAGGATAAAGCTACTGCGTTTCCTATAACCCATACGGCCAGTTGGTATACGAAAAACATTTTTCTAGATGAATAGACTGTCTCAGGTTGTAATATTTCATAATAATTTCGTGATGACACATCCCCTACTATCGCAAACACAACAGAGCATCACGCAAAGAGATATTGCACTTCTTACGTTGAACAAATGTAAGAATTTATGATTTTCTATAACCGTTTTTGTAATTTATTAATTGCAAACAAATTTAACTAGTAACGCTATCATGCCCTGGAAGACTTGTACGTGCATAAAAAGTAAGTAAAATAAGGTTCATAATGTTGAACAAAGCATGCTGACGGTTATCGTTACAGAGGTTACAGCCCGAAATGTTTTATTCTAAGCTACTCAAAGTTCATTTAATCTGAAGCTAGCTCGGCATTTTTGAGTTGAGCAAAGACAACTTTCATGTTTAAAATGCTCGTTTGGAACGCTATTCCAAGTATTCGAAGGAACGGAAGTATTCGATTTGAACTTTGCAGGACAGAGACAAAACGAAGATTGGTTTGTAGGTGTTGATTTGCTTGGTTTGATAGACGCCAATAGGGCAGGGCCACATGCACCTCTATCTGGTCGCCAGTTTGCCACCAAACTTTTTCGATTGGTGAAATACTCTCGCACAGAATAAATTGGCAATTAGAACATGCACTATCAGAACGATAATTGTAACCGCAATGGCACAAATAAGCAGGAGGTCGGCTTTAAACGAGCTTTCACATACCAGAACACTGCAAATCTCTGAGTAATAAATAAAGACGATTCTAATCAAAGTTGCGAGCAATGTAAAATACTTATTACAAATTGCTGATAATACTTGGTGAAATGCGGCAAAGCGTTTCATTAGTTAACTAACTTATTTATTCATTATACAAGTAATTCATTATTGCCCATTCGTTTTTAATAATAACTACGTTTTCCATTGTAGGCATTTTGAATTATAAAACACAAAATGGAAGAAAAGTGAATATTACTTTCTGGTGTTTCTGTGCTGCACCTATTATCTCGTAATTTCACAATAATTGGCTTCACACAGACCATTGTCGGCACGTGCATCTTTTAGTGACCTCATTTTCCACGTTGCATAGCTAAGCCACATATTGTTCCATTAAAACTCCAGCATAACTAGTAGTGTGTTTACTTCATAATTTCCCGCTTTAGCTCATTGGCGCTAATGTAGAGAACAATGCAAGCCATTCGCAAATTCTTTGCGAAAAATAAACGGTCATGTGGTTTATGGCGTCAGATCGAAGTATTTGTTGGGCGGTGTGGAACTCAAACTGAGGGCTTGCCTAGAACATTAAATATTGCGCCGCACTAATCTTCACTCCTTCAGCCCAGATTTCCATCTAAAAATTTAAGCGGTTGAAGGGTAAGCCTAATAAGCAGAGGCATGTGCGAGCTATGTGATATGGGCTCGATAGATACCGTTGTGAAGACACAATCTTCCATCGTCAAGTGTTTGCCGATCATCGGTTTCTATCATCACATTTGCAAACAAAAATGCACAACACCTGCGTCGTGCGTGCTACACAAGGAGTAACTGGCTTACGTGAGCGACCTTCGCAGAACATCAAAGCAATCGCTCCATATCAACGCGAATACGGCGGATGCAGAAAAAGCTATTCTGGTGTTAGCCACACGTCGGGTTTGCCGGTCCTAGAACAGAGAGCCTTGTCGAGCTCGGTGGGTTGGTGCATTTGTATGCGCCTTGCTACCTGAGGAGACACGTAAATGCACGGGTTCGGTCCCTGCCGTTGCACATTTACATTTATTGGGCCTGTCTTACAAAGTAGTGCAAAAGCGCTACCGTGGACGTTAAATGTTGGCTGATAGTCAGCCCTAAAAAAAAACAGAGAACCTTGGCTGAAGTAGGAAATTCGATGAACTGCTTCTGTAGGCGCTCGCCACCCTCCGGCACATACCACTAAAGGAGGATCCGAACAATAAAGTTTTTTCATAATGAGAGTACATCTACTTGCCTCAGGTCCATATATGTTCGAAAAGATCCTTGACGTGGCATTCGACTTTCGCCATTGGCATTTTCACCCCGTATGTGCCCCACAGGCCTCTGTCGAGATGGACTCTAACTAGCTATGCCGATTATTTTGACATGAAACCATGTTAATTTGCTCTACATGCTTACAACCTGTCAACAAGATACATTCACTTTTTCGGGCGTCAGCACCAAACCTCTCGTCATTCAGTCATATACAGCCTGCAGAGTGATTAATGTGTAACTCACATTCCGCCTCTGTTTTTGTTTGGACTGGTTACGTCCAGATCGTCTACATGTGCTATAAAGTCGAGTCCGTTGGGAAAGTCTGTTAAACGTAGAAGATCATCGGACGCAATATCCCAGAAAGGCTCGCCAGATATTGAGGTCTAAAACACGCCTGTCGCTTTGGGCAGGGTCACTCCTTGTCATCGATCTGTCCTGTGAGCAACTTGAGACCACTCGGGCGAGATATGGTGAGACCCTTTTTTTGAGCATCGTGTCAGGGCTGGCTTTCCTCGACAGACGCGTTTCTGACATTCAACAAGGCTGGCAGAAACGATGAAACTATGGTATAGTAGCCAAGATTCTTTTCTTGCCGGCAAGTATTCACGAGCGAGAAAAATCTTAATGATCATTTCGCTCTATTATCCACACTTGCATCCGACATCTGTCGCTTTCAACAATCTGCTTCTATCTTTTTGTGCTATTTATGTAATACAGTTTCCCATTAGACGCTGTTGGTTTAGTGTTATCTATTGTCCTAACTGCACCCACTAACCGCTATGGAAAGTCACATGAGTTTTTTCAGTCAGTTTGTCTTGGCTTAATAATGCAGCGTCTTCGTAGCATTACCCCACTTGCTTGTTTCTCCGGTACCGTAAGCTTCCTTTTAGGTCGGTCGTCACGTCCAGGCTGATCGCTGAATATTGTAAATGGAGCAGCATCTGCGGTATTTCTCGTTTCAGTGTTGTTTTCTATAATTGCTCAGAGAAAAAAGCGTTGAGTCAGAGAGATGCGCATCCAGACGTACAAACATACGTAGAAGCGGAAAAGTAAAGAAGCTAATAGCTTGACTGCAACAGACACACTTAAGCAAAAGAATTCAAACCTTATAGGAATGACCACAATCATCAGAATGCAGGAGAACATCGAAGCTGTTAACTTCAGTTTTGTTTTATCTAGTATTCTTAATCCTTTTCTCCTAGCTTCTCGTCTAGAGATAACACGACTACCGAACTAACTCTCCATACTCTGTATCTATCCCCTTTCAGCCTCTTTTTGCTAGGCGAGGAAGCCAATACTAGTGTCGTGACTGGACAGACTTCGCTGGGCCTTACTGAGCCAAGGTTTAAAAACGATAGAGGGGGACTGAGTGGCTCTAAGAAACGACGCGCATTGGAATACTGGCAACTTAATAGGATGGGGAAGTATTAGGGGTCGCATGGTACAGAAGGGAGGAGAGAGAACAGGGGATGAAAGAGCAGTTACAGAGAGAGGGACAGATATAGAGGAGAAACAGCAGAGGGATTGGTAAAAGCGGAGCGAAGGGGGAATGTTTGCAACTTTTCTTCAGTGTCCATCCATCACAGCGACATACTCTGTGACTGGCACGGCTATTAGCTTCAGTGTATGTGTGAGTCAGGAGAGCGTTGCAGCGGTGGCGATGTTTCTCGACACTTTAGCTCGCGCTATTTCGAGTCAACCCCCATTCGGCTGACAGAGGGATGTCGTCCTGACACCGAAACAGACTAGCCACCTAACCATAAGTTAGGAGCCATTGCCGTCATGTACAAGGATACTGGTACTCCCCATATCTAATCACTTTTTCAGAAAAATAAAGAATTTTCATTCATATTGTTTAAATTCCGCTAATAGTCATGGGATAAGTAGCGTAGATTGAAAAAAAATACGAAAATGAAGTTCAGCGTTATCATATTACAAAACTTTGGAGGCTGCTATTAATCTCGATTAGACGAGACCACGAGCCCGGGAAATTTTCCAACAATAATGTCTTGCCGCCCATGATAGCACCGGTAGCGCCGTTGCTACGGGTACAGGCGATATTAGCATTAGTACTGTCAATTCAACCTCAAAAACAATTGATGGAAAAAATGCTAATGGAGACCAGCTATATTTTAATTTAAAGTTGGGTTCCACCAGCTATACAGTAGAAATAAAAATTAAGACTTTCAGTCATTAGGGTTCATACTTACGAAGCGGTTATGTATATAGCGAAATTGTTTGGCTACATTGTGAGCATATTTGTATGTAGCCAAACGAATACGGACCTTTAATTCACAGTTCTTATTAATTTACACAGCTTTTCAACCACTGAACCAAGTAGCAAAACTTCCTTTGAAGCTATCAAATGGGCGTTTGATTTCTATAGAAAAAACTGAGATATTTAATGTTTGATAGGATTGTCAAAGCTTGTAAACCTTTAATGTCCTGGTTACGCTTACAAAACTACTGATTTTTCGGGTATGATGGGAGTCTGGGGAGTCATAGAGGCGGCAGATAGCCTTCATGTAAGCTCGCCGCGAATTCTTAAGTTTGGCGGAACGTTTGCTGAACATCTCGACTGTGATGCCATGTTGATGATGTAGCCCACGGCAGATCTTGTGAGCGATTCTTTCAGCTTGCAGAATTTTGTTGCCTGCGAAAATGCCAGGCCGGTAATGTGCAAGTATTCCGTACACCGAAATTTCTTTATATCACGATAAAATTTCGGGAGTGTAAGTGATGGCTCTGGAGCTAGGGCATTGGCATTGGGATAGCTACTGGCCTGGCGTAGGCGGAATTCGCAGAAATTGATAGTGGGTCCAGGCAGACGGATGCATTGAGAACTGACTATTGGCTATCATGGACAGAAGCGGAAGCGGCTGTTGCTAGGCCAGGAAGGAACACAGTGACGGGCAGGGGCGGATCTGTTCATTCGAATCGCTGCGGTTGTGGGTGCACTTGTCTGAGCCGGCCGGTCGTGAAGGTATTTGGTGTTGGCCCTGGCATTTGCAATGAGACCAGCGCAATTCGCTCGGCTGAAGAATTTGCCTTGCAGGCCGGCCTGCTTGTCGTTCATTAACATTGTCGCCACTTTTATATTGATGGTGCTCAACTCAGCGACCCACAAAACGAGTCTGACTGACTCAGGACAGCCTTCGCTGTATCCTGCAATACATCAGCTTGGCTCCGGCTGATTTGTCAACTTCCTTACATGTTTTAGTTGCTGACATAGATTGCGTGCCTCCCTGAGGCTCTACAGAGTCGGTTCTGCGTTGTCACTACGTGGCTCCATTGAGCGGTAGGTTAAAGCACTAAAGAGGGGCAACCTTTCGTGAAGAGGCGTAATTTGATGAGGTACCTCAAAAGCTCGACCGAAAGCACTGTGCTCTTGAGTGAAGCACACTACCACGCGAACGTTTAGGCTGGCAGCCTGAGACGCCACCGCGGCTTCAACAGCCCAGACCTTTGGCATGAACCAAACGGACAGACTGATAAAGATGCGGTTCTTCAGGTAGACTCAAAGCTCACTACAGTAATGAAAACGTCATCTAAATTGCGCTTCTTCGAAGCGCGAGCCAGAGGAGCTTCTGGCACCGATGTTACATTTTCTAAGTAACTTCTGTCTTCATGTTCAATTAATATAAGAAAGAAAACATAAGGAAGTCACGAACTCTATAAGAGAGAGCGCAATTGTTTTAAACTCTTTTCCGTTGATTATGTTTACAAAAAATAGCGAAAGTGCTTGTTTATAATTTATTCCTGCGCTAGTGTGGTATATATTATTCCGTTTTATCCGAAGGCGCTATTCTAAGACGGTTATATTCTTATCAAGGAATACAGTGTTTGCTTGTGAGATTAGTGTATTCAACGAGGAGCGGACGCATTTTGGTATAAATTCTAACATGTGATAGTTTCCGGAATGTCCAAAGAACTTGGAAGCTCGTTTTAAATACATCATCGGAGATATGAGCAAATTATTATATATTTAGTTCACATGGTCTTAACTCAGACTTCAAGTGTCACTATATCTTGCTGTCCATGATTTTTGAGCGACTTTTATTCATTTAACTTGGTGTTGAAAGGATGCGTCCAAGTAGTTTACAACGGTTATTTAACAGTCCATTTGAAAGATTTTTTGTTTCACAGCAATGTAGTTTATATATTAGATTATAAGTATGCGATAATTCGATCTCTAAAGTGTAACTCGGCCTCAAGGATTTACTATGAGATGATAGAATTAAAATATCTTCAATCACAATGTTCAATTTATTAATACATTTTCTTTCAAAAAGAAGCTTCCTAAGCATTCTTTGTCATAAACTACGTGAAAAAATCGTGCTTTTTCATATATACAAACAATATCTCAACTAATACATCTATTCAAATAGATATTCACCTTTTTGCTTAAGCATGCCACGATTGCTAACACGATCACTCCTTGGACCCTTCATTCGCACATGCACATGCATACATATTGGTCTGGAGTTCGTCACAAAAACCATAAACTCAATCATATGGTTTTTCCCTAATAGCTCATTCTCTTCTTCCTTGGTTCGGTGTTTTATATGTGATTAGTGGTGATTTGTTGACGCCACCATGTATGTTCAGGCCTCTCTCTCCCTATGCTGCTTCTTCCGTATCTCTTTTACCTGTCTTCCTCTCTCTTCCCTTTCACAGTCATCTGAAAGATGGTCGCACGTTGAACGGATTTGGCCCTTGCAGCCTCAGCTGCAAAGCGATCAAGATCATCTGCGGGTTTTAACAGCAGCAGACGCAGGGTTCAGCGATGGCGATGCTAAAACAGCGATGTCGTTCGGCATCCAGTGACTAGGCACCGCGACATAACTGACGCTTACACGGCAGCAAACATCACTGCTCTACCTTCTCCACATGGACCGGTCACATCGATGCATACGCTGCCTCTAAGTGGCTGGTGGGTCTGCCGTCCTGTTGGGTGATCAGGATGCTATTTTTGAAAATACTCTCACAGTGGCCGGTTCCCATCACAAGGAACCGCCGCCTGTTCTCATGGATACTGCGAAGCAGGCGAACAAACAAGATACTCGCTTTTATCTAGACTTGACTGCACTATTACGACCTAGTGTCGCATTTGTTGCGGCCAACGAGGCCGTTACTCCTCCAGACTTTTCATTAGCGTCAACAGAAGCGTAGTACTCAACGGTAGCAACACAAGGTCGTTGCTACCGTTGTGCACGTTACCGTTCGGTTATAGGACAAACGCCTTTCCGAGTAAGGCGTGCATCCTACAACCTGCTGCACGTGCCCATACGGTGCAGCAATTTTCAGCCAATTAAAGTGTTCAGTTATGTCGCTTCTTAATTCTCTTCTTAAGGAAGTAACAGAAACAGAATATTTCTCCCGATTATATATTCTGCGAAAGCGGCCAATATGAGTTTCGTAATCGCTTACCTGACTTCCCACTTTCCAATAGTCAACCATAGGTGCATTCTGCAGAATATACATACTGATTGCACTAGAGGAAAATATTTGGGAGCTCGTTGATGATTCGGTGGCTAAGATAGGAATCGAGCCACAAACAACAAGCTTCGTTTCAAACTGTTCAAATCACCTTGAACTTAATACTGAGAGTCCGTTACCGGATAGAGTATTTCGAAGTATCGTCTATTTACTCGAAAGCCAACACGGCCTCTAAGCACTTTCCTGATATCATTTGTACATATTTGTCTTTATCGTGAAGTACTAAATCCATATTTTATTTTTATCCTTCAATTAAGTATAAAGCGTGCCGTTATTGAGTATAAATCTAATCGTTTTTCTAAAATACGTGCCCCGAATTTAACCACCGTGCTTCATAGCTCGAGTAACGTGATTCTGTATGGACAGTTGTACATTTTTACAGTTAGCGTCTCTAGACCTATCACAAGGTTACCAAATAACTCCTTCGGTAGTCTCAACAATCTTCAATATAAAAACTGTTTCTTACGGACGAAGTATAAAGTACTATCATAGTAACAAAGAATAAGACAGGTTTTTTTCTTAAAATGGGACTTTTTAGTGGATACCTACTTCCTTCTCCGAAATTTTCGAAAGCACTTATACGAATTTCAGTCTTAAGCAGTTAGATCGTATCCTTGAATACGACGTGGCCTATTCAAATTCATGAGTACCAGTCATATTTATTGCGCTATAGTTCAAGCAGCAAAATCACGACATACGTTTTACATTATACATTCGTGCATCTGTGTGTAAATGAATTTCCATGAGTTCCTTCCAGCACTATGCCTAGGCATTTGTCGAGCGTTTGTCTTGCTAGTAAAGTAGAAGTAGAATCCATCTACCATTATCACGTATATATGTATATATGTATGGAGTTAATCAACACTGTATACATATAATATTGTTTTACGTTGTGTTATTATTTCCGCATAGCTTCCAACTAAAAACGTAGTCATGTCAACCAAATTCCAAGTCAATCAAAAAGAATTAAAGCCAGGAATACATAAATGAAAATTACATGGTTTTATATGGTCACCAGTCTACTGAAAATATACCTAGTAGAAAATGAAAATACAATGTCGTTTATTTGTCTCTTCAGTAGATATATTCTGATGCACTTTATTGTGTTGGATTTGCGATATTATTTTCTATGTTTGATATCACTATGATATATTTTAATTTTACGTTATTATAATTATCTGCATCATTTTTCTTTGTATTATACTTTTCGCTATCTATTTGTGTGAATTATAATGTATTATTTCTTTGTGGTTGCAATTTAAAGATATGGGCCTGTTGCTTCTGCACATGGAAGACATGATATTTTGTTTATTTAACATTTGCTTAATAGAATGCTATTGTTACTAATGTGCTGGTATTGTTGTAGCTTCTTCTTTGCTCTACTACTCACAATGTCCAATATAGACTTCATAAGATCTGCTACAGAGCACCTTATTCGGCCGAGGGATTCGCGAAGTATGCTAGACTGAACGTGAGAGAAAAGTAAAAAATTAGGTTGCGATAGGTCTGATCACCTAAGTCAATTCAATTTTTTTTAACCACTATTAATATGTACTTGCTTTTGTCATTTTTTCTAGTTTTTCCAACTTTTTCGATACATATGAGTCAGCCTGGAAAATTTATTTAAGCAATAGTATACCTTAAACAATTTTTTCCGTAACGTGACTTGCCCACGTACATGAAAGGATAATAAACTGAACAACGACAAAGAACAGGTTGTTATTGGATTGATTTAATAAATATTTTAACGGGAGCACACTGAGCGTGTTTTCTTCAGGAAGAGTTTCTTCCTACCAAACGCGAATGTGCGTTTTTGTGATACGGTAATTAAAGTAACATACTAGTGGTCATGCTAGTGTAGTTTTTCCAATAATAATAATAGTTTATTAGAAAGGTACCAATTATACAGCCACCATTATGATACGTCGTCATGTTTCCGTTCGGGCTATTGCACTGTGGTCGACCCGCTTCTAAAATATAGGGTGCCAAATAAGTTCCAGCACAGTGCTAGTTAAGAGTGTCGCCGCAGTGTCCAAGGAGTCACTAGGCAGTCAAAACTGTGTAATATACAGTTAGATCATAATCACTAGTCCAACACAGCACACTTGACGTTTCCGGTTAGGCACTGCACAGTTATTTTTCAGGCACTACAGGGTTGCTGCTTAGGCACTGTAGTGAACCTTTTCGAACGCCCTGTAGTTAGCTATGACGGACTAAAGATTAGTATAAGGAGCTTTAAATAGGGCAACCGTAAACCGTTTTTCTACTGAAAGTTGTTCCGTTTTATTTTATGTACAAGGATAAAAGAGATGTGAATTAATAACAAAACGCCATCTTTGTCAGTGATATTACTCCTAGTAATCCTCATAATTGTATAATTATTGAACGTATTCTTTAAATTAATTCAACAAAACGACTACTATTTCTTGAGACCGCAAGTAGTGTTGCACAACGTTCTGCGATGAAACAGAAGTGGCAATGCACAAACCATTTTTAATATATACTAGGGTGTGCTGCTCTAGTCTTTGTCGTTGCCACCTGTAAATACTAAGTTTTTTATTAATCTTCTCTCGCAGTCAACGAGGACATAAGGCATCCTGCGTTAGCATTTTCCTGACTAAATTCATATTTCTTAACGTTCAGTGCCCGACTTCGTCATTGAAGATCACACTATTGAGATTTTACACGAGTTTTCTGTTTCACTAAGTGCCAACGTAGCAATATCTACAGGAGAGAAAACCTTTCAACATTTTCCCGACAACCTTAACGGATAGCAAGCTCTCTCTCTCTTTCATCTAGATGCTCAATCAAATAATATCGATGGGGATCACCTCAGGATTCGCCAAGTTCAGTGTCCTTCAATTCGGCAAGCTCAAGATGAGGCAATGAATCCATCGCTTGCTCGCAGGAGCCTGCATCGTTTGTTGATGTTTGCTTCTCCTGAAAGTAATACACGTTACAATCTATAGTAGCGTTCTATAAATTAATTTTCTGACCTTATACCGTACTTCTATAGATCTGCACATTCATTTTAATTGTACGTAATTGGGTTTTTGGATCAAAGAACCGTTCATGAGCACCCCGGTTCTCAAGCGTTTAGCCTGCGTAGTGCTACACTTACGCTGCGGGCGTGCCTAATGTAGATAGGTCTGTTGCAATTGAGCTCGGAAGCTTGACGCATTTGCTTGCGCCTTGCGTCCGTAGAAGACACGTGGGTGCACGGGTACGGTCCCCGCCGTTGTATATTTACATTTACAGGGTACGAAGGAATGTAGAAGGAGGTATCGTGGGCGTTAAATGTTGGTCGATGGTCAATTCTAAGAAAAATATAAATCTATCGCCGCTTCACAGGATTTAACATTTGTTTAACTGAGTTGGACTAGCCTATCATACGTAAGTTACTGGTACTTGTTAATGCACTCAATTATTAAGAAAACGTTTAAAGTGCTTCCATGCTTTTCACTTAATTGAATTATTTATTTTGAATTTAGGAAACCGTTTTTTTAGACGATATTCAATTTGGTTGCTAGGATGACAAGATGTAGGACGCCGCCCTGATAAAAATTTTCGTGTTCGAATCTCAGCTGAAGCGTAGCAATTTCTAACTTCTAATAAATCATTAATGCCAGCATACCTCATGGTTATTGTTGACTAATATTAAAAACAATTAAATTCCATGTGTGCAGTGTAATAAAATTGAATCCCACTGTGTTGGAGGCCTCAAGGGCGTAATGGCATATTGAAGAGTATTCCCCTACTGATAATTTACTTGAATATGTTTAAAAAATTAACTTATATTTCTCTAGAAGGCTAATTGATTCTCAAACTAAGCTAAAGCAGGCGACGATGTTTATTTTATCTGAAATCCTATAAGCGCATATCAGGTGGTGTGCGAACATCCGAACGTATCTAAATGTTGCCATATTGGGATGTTGCAAAAAATCTTAATCGTACATCTCGTTAGGTACAGGTTGATGCTCATAATAATATTCGTATGAACAAAGCTACTGCATGTAAATGACATGACATTTCCTGAGTTCGGAAAGGCGCTAAGTTTATTTTTTCGGTATATGAACTTGCGCAAAAGAGATAAAGAGAAAATGAACATATTAAGTCTACAATTCATCCTAATTGAGCATATATTTAGATATATCCAAAATGAGCATCAGAATGTAAATTTTTCATAAATTTTCTCATTGTATCACCGCAAAACGGATTAAGTGTTATTAATAATTCAAATATTAATTCAAAAGACAGCCTGCAGACCACCCATATGCCGAGGTCTACTAAATACCGGGTTAAAAGTAAATGGAAAATAAAAAAGTCAGTTTCCTGACCAGCAGTTAATAGTGTAGGAAAAGTGTATCGAAAGGGATTTTTGTTTCTCCAAAGACGTATATGCGCAATAGATCTCAGCGGGTACTGAAGGAGATCGGAACATTCAAACGATGTACTGTTGTTCCTATCATGAAAACATCGCAACCCGTTGACTTATGATGCGCGTTTTCAAGTAAACGGACTCACTTCTTTCTGGAATTTACACAGAAAATTCCTGTCTTGTTGATTAATGAGATTTGATCGCAAATTACGTACAATTCTCTCATCGTAACGTCTTTTAAAAGCTCTATAGTCCGAGCGATGTTGTTGCCGTGATCCTTAATCTCTTATGCAGTTTATGCTAGAGACTCTTGGTACTACGATTAAAATTACTGCAAACAAAATTACGCGGATCGCCAACACTAAGTGGTATTTTTCCGGGCAATTCCCCATTTTCTACCCCTAACACTGATTTCCTTTTTCCATGAAAAAAGCCCCCATAAAAGTGATAAAAGTTCGGCCTCATTTATTCTTGTAAAGTTCAGCAACGTTTTCATGGACACGTTGAGCACACGGCCACCTTTCCTTTTACTACATCAAAACAATTTTCACACTTGTATGTATCGCAATCTAAAGGTGTTCCACTAAAATGGGTCAAAATATATGAATGCCTCAGGTTGCGGCAACTTAGCATATTATCGACCTTTTCCAGCCAGCATTTTTTAGACTTGGGTCGTAGGTGTTTGGAATTCCATACAGTTGAAAATTATAGACACCCTTAATTCTTTATTTTCAATGATGATATGTACTTGTCTATCTTACAACCAAAAAAATAATGATAAGTCTAAATTGTCATCATAGAGATATGATCCGTTATGACGGAACCAAGTTGTATCTTTCATCCGTCAAACATATTAAACTATATACATATATATATAAAATGCTATTATAAAACAAAATTTTCTCAGGCTAAAACCGTTATTGTTAAGAGAAACAAAAATGTATAAATCAAACAAAAAGTAATTGTGATATTTGTGCAAGAGAAGCGAAAAACACTCACTAGTAGAGTATCCATGATGTGGCTGTGGGGCACATTATTATTATTGTTGTTGTTGTTCTTGAGCAGTAGCTGGTGTGAGCTGTTCGTCACGTTATTTGGAAGGTTGCTACTCATCATATTGCAACTGTGGTTGCTGCTGCAGTTAACAACGCTATTTGATGCGTTCTGCGTTGAGCCAACGATACTGTTCCTTTCGCCTAGGCTCCCATCACTGCAAACATTTGAGCTGGTGCAGAGTTGCTTTTGTTGCTGCCGCTGTACCATTACACTTCCAAGGTCAGGTCCTTCTTCGCTGAGCTGGTCCTCAGGATGAGAACTTCGGCACACTCCGGATGCAGTATCCCCGTCATCGCTCTGATACAAATAACCAAAAGAAGTCATGAATGATTTTGGTTCGACATGAGCTTGTGATGCCTGCACGTATGTTGCTTACTGTATGTAGTCTAAACCAACTTTAAATTACTCTTACCCGTAGTAATGAGCAGACTTCAAAGTGTTCCTCGAGACGTAATGTATCCTTCATTTTATCCACTACGTATTTTTTACGTACTTTTTGCCTTTGGCAGACATCATCTATGAGATGTACGAATAAATTCGTCTTCCTACTATTTAGAATGATTACAATGACACTTCGCAAAATGTACAAAGTGTACAAGCTAGCGGAAGACGACGAACTAAAAAGCTTCGAAGAAATACCTTTGTACGTCACTTTGTACGTTACCTTGCTTAGGTTTATATATTATTATTTAATTAACAGTCAGCAGGGCTTCTGGGAAGACGCCTTCGTACTCATAAATTCACGCTTTACTTTGTGTTAGCAAGAAACAACTTTCATGTCTTATTACCTTAAAGACGCCTTTAGATTTTAACCAAGCGGATCGAATAGTTGGTTCAGGTTATTATACCATTGCAAAGTTATGGGTTAACACTGTCTAAATCCTCCAAGCCTTAGAAAGCACAAGATAAGGGACCACACGACTCAGTTACTCTGTCGATTACTATACTCCGCGTGGGCTGTGCGTAAGGGCGTCCGGCATCCGATATACGACCATCGAACCGGCTAATCCTTACAGGTATTAGCAAGTTCTTGCGATGCGTACCATGTTGATAAGGCACTAGTTATTCATTCTACTGACAGCAAACAAAAATCAGAAGTCGTCCCGGGGAACCAGTCTTGTTGCACGAAAATAGCAAGGCCAAGTGCTGATCTGATGTAGCCTGACTCATAGAGACATCAATATTCAATGTTTCCTTAAGCTATCAACAGCCGCGACCTCGACTCGCAACCGCCCTTATCTGGACATATATTGTCAGTTTGCTAGCTAACAAGGGAACGTGGAGGCGTCTGCGTGTGCAAAAGTTGAACTTCTTGTGTTCTTCAGGTCGTAACAGAAACTTTGTAACGGCCCCTCGTTTGTCTCTAGATCTGTGTGACAGTGATTGGACGCAAGAACGCGAACTGCCGTGAAACGCGAGAATGGCTATTTTCGCCAAGCATTATTGCGGTCGCTATTAAACAAAATCATATATATATATATATATATATATATATACACACACAATTAGATTAACTTGTTGGGCTAGTAGGGACTACCAATAGCAAAATTCGTCATTAAAAAGTTTCGAAGAACTTTTTGTGAACTACAGAACAGCAATCACTTCTAAATGGTTCCGCCAACGAACACCCTGTGACCCGGAATATACTCGAGGATTTTATACGTTAAATCAACCTATTTGTCCATGCAGCAAGGGGCCTGAAAATGTAGAGATCCATGCAATTTAAGCCATTTGCTGAAAAAACTGCTTGTCGTAACTTACAAACAATGAAATGATTACCACTATCATAATAGTCTACCACGATAGGTCGACACTCAGCTACGCAGTCCGTCGTACCATTTACGCCCCTCCATCCGCTTTTCACTGAAAGTATTTTTTCTCAAAAACAGACCCCTTTCGCCTTCCTATAGCAGTGAGCAACCTACATCTGCCATATTTTCAACGTGTCTCAAATAACCCTTGGGTACTGGTGGATGTGGTTGCTGCCCGCGCAAGAACTGGGCGTCTTCCCATCTAAGCCACATGGGCGGTAAACTTGGTCTGAGGAAGGAAAAGTCACCTTGAGCCGCTTAAATCTCACAGGTCTTAGGAAAGCTTCCTGGATGACGTGGTCGGTGGGGCTTGCTTGGTTGTGCCCCTGTGGCAACTATGTGGCCGTCTGCAGAGTGCCAAGTCTATGGGATGATCTCTACCCCCAGATCATTGGAGCGTGTAGTAGGTGCACTGCGCCCTGTACACAACATCTAGGCAACGCGCTACTCTTCACTCACTCTTTATGCCCGTAGAACGTTGCGCCTGGCTTACGCTGAATGCTTACCTGAATGAATGCGTGTATGTCTATCTCGATGTTCATTTTAGTTCCACAGCGCATACTCTATAGAAAACGACGATGGAGCGTGCTTTATAATAAAATCATTGCAATATAATACTGAAACTATTTTTCAATATGAACTGCATTTTTGATCTTGTTTTCAAGTATTTGCAGGTGTTAGTTAAACTTGATCAAACAACAGAAACGAGGCGGCTTTCCGCACAATGAATGATACGTTAATGGCCTCAATAAAAGTTACGTTAACCGTGTCATCACTCGTACACTAACGCAACGAACGAATCTTTTTTTGGCAGAAATCTCGTGATCAAGAGCTCCTCCGTTAGTTATACATTTAACAATGCGACCTTAACATGTAACAAGCAACGGCAAGTCAAAAAGATAGTACGCTTGGCTGATTTTGATTCACTCGCCAACTAAAGCTCCAAGACCCTTTTCAATTGATCGATCACATTTGACATAAGGGCATTGCTGAGCATTAGCGAACGCTGTAACCTACTAATCTTCTTGGCGAGTAATGCCTCGAGTACGGTTTCATGTGAAAGCCAGCATGTGTGGAAGACAAGGTCCTTTCCACATTATATGCTGTGGACTCATGAAGCTCCACAAATAAGCCACAGCTAGGTCAATGCTTACCAGACGTTAAAGATGCTATTTCCAATAAATCTATTTTTCCTGCTCATTGAGTGGAAAAGCAAAATATCGCGTATCGAATGGTATTACAGCTCAACCCATACAGATACAACATGAGGCGCTATTGATTTCTCAATAAAAAAAACTTCGATTATAACACTGCACTCAGTTATCTATTCTAATGTATCAAATAATATGATGGTTTAATTTCAGTCGCCCACTTTATTTTTTTAAATAGCATCAATGAAGGTAGTAAAGAGATATAACTCTAATAATATGGTGCAATTCTGTTTCCTGCATTTGCACTTAGATAATGGGGTCTACTAAACTGGAATGTAACGCAATTTATCTAAGGTTTCCCTTGACGATTTTGGCTGTTGCTTGTGTATCTATTTATCAAATGTTTTCTAAATCTTCAATCGGAATCACTGATGGAGATAACTCTTCAGCAAACTCTATTTTTAGTCATTTTCTTTTATTGAACAATATCGAATATGATAGTTGTAAAATAGTAAAAAATTATATTTTGAACCTTTTTAATTCTATTCGAGATTCTATATTCTTTACTCTATTTTTCGCTCTAGCCTTCGAATATTCTTCGAATCTAGTGCAATACATTTATTCAATATTCAATATTCATTGTTATAAAGCAGCTTTGTCTTAGATGTAACGTAAACCAAAGTCCCCCAAGGGGACAATCCGACAAGGGATTGGTAGTTTTTCGTTATACTGTTATTCGAGTCAAAATATGATTTACTTTTCAGCGACTGTTGACACCAGTTGGGCTGTTAACTGACTACAATTCGGATAAAAGCCTAGCCATATCAAATTTCTGCAGTCCTACAATAAAACAGAACCGTAACCTATTACAAAAAACCTATTATTTAATTTCCTATGCATTTTGTATTTTTCCTTATGAACGAGTAAGGCCTGAATTGATAATGATAACACGATAGTGTTGCCGTAAAATAAATACTGAATTTATGATAGGAATGATTTAAGTCATGAGCATGCTTCTCTTTACATGTATTCTAGATTCTCTATCCACAGACTGTGTACGTTATCAAAGAAGAAAATCCACAGTAACACTTAACTATTGGCTATTACAGATTTATTTATAGAAACGTGGTGTAAAGTATCGTTAAAACACGTCAAAAAGATTATAACTGAAGAGATAACGGCATAAAATGCTAAATGAAGAATTTGATGGTTTTTGGCTCCCTTCTTCCGAAAGTACGAGCTGGAAGACGCTTTAAAACTGAATAGGCAACTTGCGTCTAAGGTCCGTCATAGGAGCGCCTAAACATTCTGCCAGAAGAAATAGTGTCAGAAACTTGTATACGCACGGCTCGGAAAAGCTTTTTAAACAAAGTGCCCTGACAATTCGACTTCTGAATGGGTTTGACGATAAGTTAATAAAACCGTGCAAAAAACGGGCAATGTTAAACACTGTCCTTTTTCTAGTAATACACGTTTGCGTATTCTATTTATATCAATTTACCTCGTTGGCGCTGTAGAGTTCGTTGTTATTATTAGTGGTGATACTATTATTATTATTATTGTTGAGCAGTTGGTGTTGATGTAGTTGTTGCTGCTGCTGTTGATGAATTGCCTGTTGTTGCTGCTGCTGAATCTGTTGCTGAGTTGTAACAGTGGTATGTTGGTAGAGAACGAGTCCATGGGTCGATTCCATATGGCATACCAACTGCCACCAAGAGGCACAGCGATAAAGGCATTGTGCACACACAGGGGCCGGACAGTCTGGACTGTCACCTGCAATGCGTTTAACCACGCACCTGTATTAATAAACTATAATAGATTCACAGTTCGTATATATTTTAATCGCTCGGCTATTAGACGCGATACCTACAGTTATATATATTACTTGGCTATAGTTACGAAGCATCTGATATACAGTATACCTTATTTTCTACCTCGAAAAGCATGCAGTTTAATAGTAAGTTTACCTCAGGGTTAGGTAAACTCAGAGGCAAGGTCGTACAACTGTACGAAATAGCCATCTAGGAAGAATTCTGATAGAACAGAGATATGCTGGGCTTCTGCCATTTTCGACACAGCTCTGTCTTTTTTTAGAAGTCCAAAGGTTCTTCCAGGACAGGTTGTGTTTGCCTTGCTCCTTAATTAGACCTCTAGTGTAGGTAGAAATGATCTTTCTACTTTTGAATGAGCACTCGGTCGGGCCTTTTTTGTCCACGAACAAGCATGGCTAATCATGTCCCTGCTTTTGAGGTGCCTTTGTGGAGGTGTTGAGCCTACATGACATATTATTAATTTAAGTACAGCTGGTACGTTCTTTCAGTACATAAGTTTTATCTTAAAAGTTATATCAGAACGTAGTTCTTGTCTTAAAACCGTGACCTTAAAATACACATCTTGCAATGGAGGATCTCTAAGCGAGTTTGGCTTTAATTTTGCAGACGATTATCCTGACACTTAACAACTACTCAATGAAGGTCGTTCATCGTGTACTTTCCATTCGATAGTGATTCAGAGCTTGCATCCGCACTTTGCCTGCCTAAGGTATGAAGGTGCCTTACACGCGTAGCGCACTGTTACATGTTGTAGCGGCTTCTTGGATTGTGCTTTGTTCTTACGGAAGCTGTATCAGGCCGTAAGCGGATATTTGTTCCCCGAAAAGTGTGTTCATATCACGTTTCCTGCGAAACACTGTCAATCTCAATAGACCCGCAGTCCAACGTCTCTCTTTTGTCTTGTCTCTACGTCTGTCTCCTTTTTTCTCCAACTGATTTTTCTTATTTCTCCTTTGCCATAACATATGCAACATACGTTACCTTATCTATACAAATTAATGCAAATAAGCCCAGTTATACACCAAACAAGGCTTGCAATCTGAAAAGTATGAGAGAACTATTAATTATTAGAACTACTGACCTGTTATTGTGCTTGGCTGACATCTGCATGTGAAACGCAGTCTACAACGTTGCCTTTTGTGCTCAACTAACTTCTGCAACGATGGAAATACTTCGCGGCATGTTCCGCAAATTAAGATGTCAGAGTCTAACGAAACAAAAAAAGTTCAGTTTAATGGTTAGTGAATCCACTTGGTAGTCATATTCGATCTTTTATTTTTTATACTTCAAAATTCTGTGGGAAGACGACATCACACATTAAGAGGAATTAATATCAACATGTGTAGGCAGGCATACGAATGTCTTCATGCCCATTTATTTTTACTTGTATATCGCGTGCTTTTTCCTTCTTTAGTAAAATTCAGCTGCGTGTTTCATCAGACACAATTGCGGTGATATTGTAGCTACGATACGATATTACGATATTGTAGCTCTGAAATTTCTTCTCTGATTATTAGGGCGTGTACTGCATATTAGTGAAAAGCCATAGGTTCCAACCACAGGGGTGGCTCTAATGAATTTTTTGCCTGATGCCACAAGCCCAACGTTTCAAATTGAAAAATAGCTTGCCTGTGTGCCTACTACTCTAGAAGAAACAGCATATCTCAGAAAGGTGGATTAGGCTTTCTTTAGAAAAGGGAAGACCTGATTGGATATAAATCCAGGTTGCCATCTATGACTAAAGGAAGACCTTGTGAGGAAAGACGGAGACTAAACACGAAATACATTCAGCCCATTTTTGCTATTTACGGCAATTTGGTCTTTAATCAAGCTGAGTTGGGAGATACCTTGGCAGTACTAAGATCGATCATAAGTAGATGCATTTTCCATCAGAAGGTACTGTAAGTGAATTAATACACGTTTATCAGACTGATGACCGTTTCAATCATAGCAAAAACTGCACTCTTTTTGCCAATTTGTTTGATATGTACTCGAATTGTCATTAATCTTTCTATTTTTATGCTAAATAGCTCGTTTAAAATGTTTTTCTTCTGAGGTCCAATTGAATCTCGATGGATGCGTGGATAAATAAAATCATTGCTTTAAAAAATGCTTACCCGGTTAAAGAAGAGTCGTCGCAGTGGGTATCATATGTAACAGTTTGATTAGTCTCGTGACAATTTCTTTTTACCCATATGCAAGAATTTTATTCATTTGCGCTTCGCGTTGAAACCAGTAAATATAGTTTAACGGCAAAAAGTGTCTTTCGGCAAATCTAATAAATAAATGGCTTCTGATGGAACTTTTCGAGCAGCACTTGTGTGAGTGCTATTTTAAACCAAATGAGACTGAAATAACTCATTTGTTGTAACTCTCATACACTTTGTTTCTACTTTGACTCGATAATTGTGATTAACAATAATTATGTGGCACATTTGTAGATTCCTCCTATTGTGAGCCAAAAGAATTATTATATCGTCCGCTTTCTAACAAAAAAGAACAAATGAAAAAACTTGTAATGAAATCACTTGTAATCACGTGATTTTATGAATGCTTTAAGCAGTCCGTTATTTTTTATTCACTTTATTTACGCCTTAATTGGTGGGGGTCATTTCCCTATAGAATTGTATCTAATCATAGCAATACAATTAGGTTATACTGGCAGCGCCTCATTAATAGAATGAAATACCAAATAAGTTGTAATTAAACTTTCGAATAGGATCCGTCTGAGATGTATCTACAAAAGCTATCTTAGTAGAGCTGCTTCTGTGTAACGTTTGAGGATGGCATTCACTGGATAAACAAACAGAAGCCGACCCTTCACGCGCAGCCCTTTATTGAGAGCTGAGTAATTAAAATTGACGTCAAACAAAATTCTACTAAAGAAACCACCGACGTCAGCACTTACGACGGTAGCAGACAAACCTTGGAGCTATCTACACCTTGCAGGTGCATGAAGGACGCCTACTTATACTACCAAGGATAAAATCAAGACGCCAATAACGCGAAAACATCCACTTATACTCGAACTCTCACAACACTTACGCCAGGCTCACGTTTAAGCCTGATGTGAGCAGTTGTTACCGTTATAGAAATAAAAAACTACAAAAAAGGCGAAAAATAACGCCGGCTGTAATATGGTTCTAAGGCCGACAGAGACGGAAAGGACGAAAGCTGATGACACCAGCGAGGCTGAAGCTCGGTAACGACCTTCAATTTCTCTCCCCCTCGCTCTCTAAATAAAAAGAGTAAGAAAGGGAACTATGATAACCGCACGTAAAATGTTTGCAACATAATTTGGCTCTGTAAGGTTTTTCGCGGTTCCTTAGAGCACTAGTTACCAGCAGAAGTCATCACTACTCTTGTATTTTGCATAAGACGTTATACCAATATATTAAAACTTAACACTAGCTAACTTGTGTCGCTTGGGCATACTCAGACTCGCTAAAACGTCGAGAGTTTCCCGATAAGGTCAGCTCAATAAGCTATGCGTAAAGAGTGAATATAGTTGTCATACTTATGAAATAAGTTTTATTAATAATAACAACAACGACAATTGACACAATTATCTAATTTTGATTAAATGTAATCTATAAAAACTACTTAGCGCATAGATAATTATCACTGCGACGTTTAAAACATACAACAATGCCCTGGTATACAAACTGCTTCTATTTTAGTAATTCTGTCACCGCTGAATTGTCTCAAATGCTATGTAATTATGTACACCAATCAGAGATCGGCTTTCGGTAAGGTTTTAGCTTCACTGAATGTTAGTCAGGTATTCAAGTGTTTATAAGAAATGCAGTTAACTAGTTCCAGAATCTATCCTAGACCTATATAAAAATCAAATCCTAGATTTATATAAAATTACATTAGTACAACTCAACCCAGCAAATTAGCGTGTGAATGCCCTATCTCACCTGTGAGAGGTTGTATGTGAAGAGCATTCGTTGTTTTAGATTGGATGTTTTTGAGTCCATTCAAGGTGTTGACTCCAGCGCCGCTTCCTCCACCGCAACTCCCAACGCCGCCTCCGCTCTGTTTTTTGCGGCTGCCTCCACCACCACCTCCACTAAGTCCTGTGCCTCCACCAAACTGTGTGGCTCCAGGACTATCTGTTCGCTGCCGTTTGACCGGTGACGACGACACAGCTGTCGACGCCGAGACCAGGGTCTGCCGCAAAGCTGCATGGGTTACGGCAGCCACCGCTGCAGATGTTGGAGCGCCAGCTACTGTTGGTATGAGTCCAGGCAGCGCTGCCGTAAGGAGGGGTGCTTGGTTGACAGCTGAGAATCTATAAATAGAGAAATCAAGAAATGGAAAGAAATAGAGAATGGAAAGGAACGGAGAAAATCACGAATATCGTACCGTATATGTTAGGCAAGTTCAGATCTATTCAAACTGGAATTCCCGCCAGATACGGGTACATGCACCAAACTAATGAAACATGGCTACCTCGCAGGAACAGGTACAGTTGATACCCGATGTCCCCAGCAGTAAAATATTCGCAACTTTAAAATTTTAACATTTGACGATAACGAATATATACGGTGTCACATTGCACGTCGCATTTAAAAATTAGCTACCCGTATGAAACAAGTTTGCTTTTTATGTACAAACCGCGTAAATAAACTTACGAATGTAAACATAGGTGAATTTTTAATTATTTTTTTGTTAGAACAGAAAATATTTTAAGCAATTAGCTCCTCTCTTAACTAACTGTGTTGAAGAAGCTTAACTGAAAGATCTTGTGCAAATTCAGTTAGAAGGACAAGAAGAAAGCGCCGTACCCTTCTCTCTGAGCAAAAGCCAGAAAAACAATTTCTTGCTTGCAAAGCGACAAGTCGATAGTGGTTACGGTGAGATCGCGCTATTAGAAAGGCATTTATTATACAATTGATAAGGTCCGTCTATTGCAACTTCTAAGAAAATATAAAAAATGACAAAATCCATTAAACATTTATAATTTAAGCATCAATTTCTATTGATGTTTGTTTCTCCGTTTAATAAAAACATTAGTTCCAGCGTCAGAGTAATTAGAGCGCAATTGAGTACTTCGCTCGAGAGAACCATTCTTATAAGTCATGACATCATTCTGTAACATCATAGATTCTGCACCCTGTGCATCGTTGTTAATTTCTAACACTAACGTGGCTAGCCGGCACAAAGATCGCCGAGTATGCATCTCGTAGTTGTTCAAAGAAATATAGGTGAGACCACTTCCCAGTAATATATTCGTCACCTTAAAAAAGTAAAAGCCTTCAGCAGTATGCCAGTATTATATGGGCTGTCCAGAAGTTTTTGTTGTTTTATGTATGATACTAATGCGTTTTTCGCATATGTGCGTAATTAACGGCCAGTTGTTGCGTAATGGTAATGAGTACAATAGTAATAGTTAATAGTAATAATATAAAGGCGTTCATTGGGAAACACAATTACGAGCAAATAAATATAAATTGACATATAAAAATATATAGGACAGAAAGCCGAACAAATTGAATCCTTGAAAATATAAATATTAACTCTAGTTTTTAAATAGCTGATTCGTCTCCCTTAAACCGCGTTTTTGGCACGTTAGGTTATCTTAGAAGCTGTGAAGCCATCTTTCACAAATTGGAGATTTCACGCGGACTTGAACGAATACGTGTTCTCATTTTTACATATGGGAATATTCATCAAATATCTCGCAAAAAGGTAGAAATTTTATTTGATGTGCCTAGTATGTGTTCTGTTGCGAAACATCCTAATTGCACTCAGCATCCGCTGTTGTGTGTATATATATATATATATATATATATATATACATAGACCTGTTAGGACACCTTGATTGACTAGCACTGCATTGAATTGTTTTTAGTAATTTTCGAAATTCGGACCCTATAATGCTGATCGTTGGCCCAATTTTTCCTACTTAATTGTCTATGTCTCAGTTTTAGCTCCTTTAAAAGGTTGTAAATTAAGGTGTAATAATATTTGCCTTTTTTATAATAGAAAATTATATACAAGGTGCCGTACAAACGGAATGCTCATGGGCCTCCCCAATTTTACCCTCCATAATAATATGAGGCAGAAAATGTCCATTTGTATTTATGGCATTTGAGTGACTTTATACTATAATACACAGAGAGTAACGTAACCGAAAAACGTATCCTAACACGTGTAAAGACTGTATCAGGACGTTGTCTTCGTATAGGTTTCTACTCAATAAGCTCCACCCTTGCCTTCTTTCACACCACAAATATAAACCAGCCGAGTAGAAATGTGTCTTATGGTAAAAAAGGAGTGCGCTACGAGAAATGTTTCGTGCGAGAAATATTTCACGAGGAAATCAGGAGTCACGTAATTACAAAGATTTTGAAAACTGAACCGTAACCGTATTAATAATTAATAGATCACTCTGTATTTCATAGACCATTGGTTAGGCACTTAACCGTGTGATAACTATTTCTACAAAGATAGGCCGATAAAATCGCAATCTTTCTAGATGCGACGATTTTTTCGAGCGGCAATGAGTTCTCAGTGACATTCTAAACTCCGTGGGAGAAACGTGATCGCATCTTGAGGCGTCAATGATATATATAAATCGTGCTTACAAACCAAGTGTGAGTGGCTGAAACAGTCAATGTTTATTTTTGGAAGTGCTAGATAAAATGTGGTGCCAAAGCACTTATCCTCCTCTGACTAGATAGCCAACGAAGTAGTCAGACCAGACGCGACGGTTGGTTAAGCTCTGACAAGGTCAGCTAAAGTTGTCTCGCAGCTCAAGGGAAAGTGCATAAACCACTGGGTGTGAGAGCCAACGCGCCATCTTGAGTGTCTGCCGGTGTGTTACAGGGTGTACGTCTTTGATGTGCTTGTTCTCCAAAGTGACGGAAAGTGCGTTGATCTCATGCTGTGAGTCTATGCAATAACCATTATTTCGTACATCGTGAACCGGTCACCGAGTGGTTTTATCAGGTCGTTCTCGGTCTCTCTCCTCGAGTTTGACCCTGTATATGCAGCGGGTCTTCGTCGTCTGGTGCCGGTGTAACGAAAACTCCCACAAAGTTCTAAACTAGCTCTTCAGACGAACGTGCAATTGTTGGCCCTATCCTCCAAGCATGCTACACAGCCATACTTAAAAGCAAGCCGATCAGCTGTTGGTTATGGCATGTTACACAGGGTGTCATTGTTGTGGTTATGAAATTATTATATTTACTGCCGGACCCCGTTGTTGATGTGTGCAAAAGTTATTCAATGCGTTCTGACTAACCGTCATTGCATCAGGACGATATTTGAAATCATGCCTCTTGATATTATTGAATAACACCCATAGGTCATGGCTCGGGAATTATATGCAGTCAGAGAGAACAGCAACGTCCTGAGTAAAAATTACTGAAAAGCCATATAAGCCTTATAGTGATCGCCAGGTCTTATCAATATGCTTGGACGCGAACCTTGAAAAAATAAAAGCGAAAAAGCAGTTGGTGGGCTGTGACTTTTTGATCTACATGGCTATTGCGATACACCAGGCGAGAATGAGCCTTTTATAAAGTATTTACGTGAGTGAACAAGTACGAAGCAAAGTAATTAACTGCGATGGCTTACTGTTGAATACAATAGTAGTAATTATTTGGAAGATCATAATCACGTAGAGCAACGAGACCCGATTCATTCGCAGGTCAAATTAGAAGTTTGTAAGCGACAGCCGAAAATGGCTGGCAAAAAATATGACGAGACATTGTTATATTATGATTACTCTCATAATTGCGTTAATATATGTTAAGTTCTAATGGGGTCTCCAGATCATGAACACATTTTCTGCTGTGTCTAGTCTTTCGCTGATTTAAAATAAAGCTAACGCTATACCAACGTATTTTCCCATCAGATTAACAAAAATATTTTTGGACGCGCGTTTAAGTTACCGTACGCGACACTGTGAAGAAACTGTAAATTTTTTTCTAACTACCCGCCTCATGATCTGTAACAGTTGACCGAAGTTTTATCTAAAGCGTATGATAAACGCGCAAGCTATCAACTCAGCTTTAAAGGCAGATGTAGAAAAGTTGTGAAAGTCCCATGGAAACCCAGCTATTTAGCCAAAAATATTGATGATATATATATCTTGAAGCATGAGAACTTCTCTAATCATACGGTAATAACGTGCCAAGCCAACATAGGATCCAAATATGCTCTGATAAAAATTTTGACGGACTGGTTATAATATATGTGAGTGTCTTATAGTGAAACATCGGGTGATTTACAATGTTTTTCGACACTCGAAGGTACTAGGTCGAGCTTTTCGAAAGTAAGTAGCTGATTGTGCTGTCGACGCAGATTATGATATTCTTGCAATCTCAAAAATGTCTCGGATACAACAGACTTAAAAAACAAAGCATTATTCGGTGAAAAAAAACAACTCACAAGACTCGCCAGGTTCATAAAACATGTCTGTAATACAGTAGTTGTCGCCTGGCCTTCTTTCGCATTGAATCGACCTTTGGTTGCAGACTTAAGTCACTTTACGAACAGCAAACACTACTGATATTTGCACATATTTGCAAAGAGAATTGTGGTTTTCTGGAAATTTTAATTGTAGTTCAAAGTACTCAAGGAACGAGAATAAACATGGCTTAATTTAAACATATTAACATGTTTGTACACTCAACATAACTTCTAAAAAAGTATTCTTCCGTTTTTGCGCTTTTATCTTTATAGCGCAATGTACATCCGCATATAATTTTACTCAACCTGTTTAGCTTTACGAAGCTAATGTAATACGTCGAACATATTGCGACCACCTAAATCTGTTTAGAAGCATTTGAATATTTCTTTGGTTGCTTATTTTTCGCTACCAGAACTGCTAAGTATGTGACTGGAATTAATAAACAATATTTCATACGTTTCAACAGGACTTCAGCTAGGTGTATCTTTCGCCACTTCTGCAGCCTATGGGTGTTACAGCTGCAGTTACACTGACTGAGCCAAGGAATACAGTCTATATATAGGAATACAATCAGGCTATAGGCTCTAGGCTACAGGGTCAGGGTATAGGAATCAGGCTATAGGATTACAATCGGAAAGCACTGAGATGTTTCTTTAGTAGTCAATAATTGCAGTTCAGTAAATAGGCCTCGTTTTTATCTTTTATACAACACGCGAATTGATTTGCAAATAATATATACTGGATTTCGCTTTTGTAAACAGACATCCAAAGCGAGTGAAGTAAGCTAAAAACGGCAAATATTCGTCCATAACCTGAAAACATTGTTACATTTTGGAAAATGCCGATTGTAGCCCAAAAGTGCTATAAAAGGCCATGCTGAGAAGGCTATTGTATTTCACAAGAATAAAAAAAACCATGAAACCATTTGTCGCATCTTGATTTTTCTTTCGTCTGAATACTACAATAGTGGTGTATTCAGCAATGTTTTCTGATCCTTGTGCAGTTAATGAGATGCTTTGGCGTGACTACCTGGCGTTGAACTATCGGATTTCCAGTTAAAATCGTTTGTTGTATTCTACACAAAGTATGCGCCTTTCTAACGCTCTCATTTACTAGTACCGATTATGTTTCCCATGTCCCGCACGCAAATTTCGATGGGACACATACGTGTTCCTTTCAACTGTTCTCTTCTCTGTCACGTTCAATCAATAATAAGTGCTATAAGTAAGTGACAACTACAAGGTCAGGTACAACGATATTGATACTTGCGGGACGTAATCAAGGTACTTGAGTTACTCAGCACTTTTACAAACAAGTTCCTCGTACCTCTAAGCAAGAACTTCCAAAATCCTGCACAACAACGATGCGACTTGCCGCTTCGCTCTCCAGATGAAACCAGGCCATACATGCCTATTGAAAGCCTCCTTGGTTGTCCACTTGACAAACTGGGATCCATGGGTTCTCGGTTGAAAGAAATAGAAACGAACCATGTAACTGGCGTGTCATCTGATGTGCTGTGCAGGTCGGTAAACACATACGTTAGTAAACGTCTTGGTTCAATCTGCACCACCCTTGCTTTTTTGGTCGCCTAGTTCGCCGATAACGGTGGAAAAAACATGATGGCGACTCAACAGAGTAAGTGTAGGTGCTCAACAGAGCGACGCTAAGAGATACCATGTATAACAAAAATATGACTGACAAAAAGAATAATAATATTTAGGTATAAAGAAAAAACACGTGGCATGAGGCATAGCAAGAGATTGTATCGACCACTTTGAATCTCTGCCCGAACCTTGATACCAATTTAAGTTTTTATAGCGTCTGAAATAAACGACACGCCTGAAGAACTGGTAAAAACTGAAGTACCTACGTTCAACGGAATACTTAGTCCACATGGATGCAAGACTTGAAAATGTGTGCGGAATACTAAACGGCAAACGACAAACCAACTTCGACCAGGTTATTGCGAATACCATAAATATTAAATACGTTCGAACGAAAACGTTTTTATCGATGTTTAGTAAACTAAAACTAAGGTCGATGGTTATACATTTCCTTCGAAGACGACCATCGAGATTTTCTTTATGGATTGCCACTTTCTCTCTTGGAGAAATGCACGCGCCCTGGAAGAATTTTTGGCTCATACACAAACTTTCATAGTTTATTTATAGTCCTGCGCTTAAAATGAGGCTCCTTGGAGGCAGTCTCCGTGCTGTAAATGTGTTAATACCACTTGAAGCCGTAACAACATTTGTTATTTTTCATAAACATAGAACTTTACATTCATTTAATATTTATGAGACTAGGCAAATATCTATTTTTTTACGAACGAAAGGTGTCCCCGAAAAAATTATTTTGAATAAACGTACTGCATATCGTCGGTCCTCACAAGTCGCTCTTGTTTCATTCATGTGCAGGCAGAATTTGCATCTAGATTGCTGATGACTAGATTTTTTTTCTTTTTTCTTATTTTATTCACGATGCTGAAATTGTTGTATGAAAGCATAATGTGCAAACTATTTTAAATTTTACTCCGCCTTACTTAAACGTCTTACATCATAAAAAAAGAAACTATAGCTAAGAAACTAAGGCTATATATTTTCATATTTTGCTTTTATTAATTTATATTTTTAAGATTGATATTTTTTATATTTTTTATTTAAATAGTTTATAATAGATAGTAAATTGTGGATTTACAGAAGTCTTGAAGTACTTTAGATAATATATTTTGTAGTTTTTATTTTTTTTAATTATGAGTTTTTTACATTTAATATTAATATTTTATGTTATAGTAATAAGAGAAATTTTTATTTTTGAGATTTATTTAGCTTTATATGTTTTAGTTGTTGATATAAATATTTATTTTTTATATGATAAAATTTCGGACCGAAGGTGAATGGGTTGCGCTCAGTAACCTTGCTTTGGCTTTCAGACGAGTGTCAAAGAGAAATTTATGTAATGAATGTATACTATTTTCGCAAGCAAACCACTCCATAAATTACTTCCTTAGTGGAAATATCCGTTACGCAGTCCACTAGGTAAGTTGAGTAAGATATTTGAATAACTTCCAGCGTCACTAAGTTATTCCAAAGAAGTTAAGGGCTTGGTTGGCTACGTCTTTCAAGGTTGCCCTAATTCAATATCTGTCGGATTATCTAAAAATAATTTCTGGAGGATCTCCCAAGCTCTTCTTAAAAGACGTAGCCATTTCCCCTCGGGTCTTCTGATTAAATTCGCCTGGCCGCACATACAAACTAGTCTCCTGCGCACCAAACGTATGTTAACGTTACTTGTCTGAAATCGACCAAAAACCCAAAATAAACGAACACCTACATGTCCTTGAATGTACGTGATTTAACACGAAACGAGCAAACTAGGAATTTAACAGGAAACGAGGAATCGGTGAGTAGTCGACGCTCGGTATTAGCATAATATACACACTTCTCAAAATATAGAAGAATCCACAGGTGGTAAAAGTGTGCTTTTACCTTGTTGAATTCGTTAATTAAATCGCTTAAAACAATTTACTAGAAAATATACATGCAGCACATTCGGTTATATATGCGGATTTGCAAAATTAGACCGTGTAAGCCTCAGTTGATGTTTTTTATGACGTCCAGCCTGACTAATTTAAGAAATATTCGTTGGGAATGAGTTTATATCACAACGATGAATGCTTCCGACATAATGAAGTTCATAACGCAACCTGTTGTGTCTAACGCTATAAAAATATAAAATGTATTAACCAGTTTTTAGGGTGGATTGATGTGACATTTTTCTATGTACCAAAGAAACGCTTCCTATGACGAAAATCCGTACGAAAATAAACAGATTAAATAATATACTTCCATTTGTATTTATCGCGAACGACCCTATACAGAGCGTGACGACTTTCGATAACTAAACGATCGCAAGTAATGTTATTACTTATTATTTTGAATATGCAAGCCCATTATTACCAGAATGAATGGCTCATTCTGGTTTTTATTTTTAGAACTGCAGCGCACTTTCGAACACAAGGTATATAAGCAACCAAAAAAGTATGTAATCGGAGAAGTGTGTGTAGGAAAGGGTATAGATTATCAATGTTACGTGGCAAGCTGCAGAAGCAAGCGGTATCCATGTCCCATGTAATTTCTTATAAATACGAGAAAGCGAACGAACCGGCACTATATCATAACACGTCGAAAATGTGTAACTCACTGAAGCAGTTGAAAACGACCGAAGAATAATAAGTAAACATGCTATAAAAAAGCATCCAGAAAACGAAGTTACCAAACAAGTGAACGAACTGGATGATTAGGCAGAGAGGGCAACCATTTTAAAGATGTTGGGTGTACTCCTGGCAAATAGTTTGAACTGTATAAAGCAATGCGGCACGGCTTGTTTTTTATTACTTGTGCAGAGAGAGACAAAGGAAGTTACAAAAAAGAATCTCGCAAAGCCCGTACTCTCGTTGCATGTAAAACATGGAACCTTAAAGTAATCCAGTGCATAAGCACTAAAAATGAACAATATTCTCTAACTTGTCATTCGGAAAAACGCTGAGAAATCGAATGCCCAAACACGGGTAGTTTGTTAATTGTTAATGGTAATGGTAATGTGCAGGAGGACTTTTGACTGTTTCGTTGGCAGGGTCTGCAGAATATCCCATTTAGAGACATAAATAGCCAGACAACTTTTATCTAATTACTCACTGAGGGTGTATGAGTCTGGGTGTGGTTTTGGGAACCAGCACACACATTAGGCCCTAAGATACAACGCAATGTTATCAAAAGCGGTCGATTGATAGAAGATGATTTCGAAACGCCCTCACTCAGAAATACCTCGCCCGACTTTCGTTATATCTGGAGAAACAGTTATTGCCGAAACGGCCCAACTAACTAATCAATGCCACAAATTCTGTCTCCTATTTTCTACAAACAAGTTGCTTCCTTAGTCGCAAAAATATTATGCCTACTGTTTTGTTGATCTTATGAGAATGATACCGTCTATTTTGTAACCGTAAAAACTTCAGTTCATTAAAATATTTTACCAATACACATGTACATCTCGAATCTCACTAAAAACTATAGAAAATTCGTGAAACTATCAAAATGAGTGCAAAGACACTAATTCATATACTTTTTTATAGCCGTATGCATCTACTTGTTTAGCAGTTTTTAACTGTTCCCAAACACTAGAAATTTAGTAGTCTTTCAATGTGCATAAAAACCGGAATTGCTTGATTAGGTGCTCAGATTATTATTGAAACCAGTATTTCAACATATAGGTGCGATGCCATAACCCGTTGCACGAGGAAACGAGAAACAACTGATCTCTACTAAACCGTCCTCGGAGTGCCTATTTAGGACGTCAAGAATATAATGAGACCTTGAAATAGCGTCACATTATTGGATAAACTGCCGCATGGCTACCCACTGAATAAAGTGGGGCTAACCAGACGCGCTAAAAGAAGATGTCAGGTAAAAAAATCGCAACCGTAAATCAAGTAAGTTTTATTTGATGGTCTAAGCCCACTAGCGACAAAACAAAGTCTTTACATTGCTTTTTGGCTTAGGAAGAGCCTATGGATAAATAAAATAAAAACGTTCGTGTCTAACAGTAAGCGTTTCCTGTTGTTGGTAAATCTAGTGCATCTCTTTTTTTTTTTGAAGCTGACTATCAGCCAACATTTAACATCCACGGTAGCAGTTTCTGCATTACTTCGTATGACGGAAAGCTGACCATCAGCCAACATTTAACGTCCACGGTAGCAGTTTTTGCATTACTTCGTAAGACGGATCTGATTTATAAACAAATGTGCACCGGCGGGGATCGAACCCTGTGCACCTACGTGTCTCCTCCAGTCGCAAGGCGCATACGAATGCACCAAGCCACCGAGCTCGACATCTAGTGCATCTAGGCTGTTGCTACTCGTTTGTCGTAAGTTCAAAAAGCTTGTTCAGTAAGATTAGCACAATCGTGCTTGTACCAAGAGTAGAACGATGTGGAAAATAGATCTATGCATATATATTTCACTGGAGAAATAGCGGGCATGATATATGGAGCGTCAAGAGAGGACGACAAAGACAATTCACACAAATCATGTCTACGATACGACTCAATTGGCACGCACACACTCATACACACACCAGTATATAGAAACGCAAACTAGGTTCGTTTGGCTGTTGCCAAAAAAGTTGAATTGAGAAGTGAATAAAGCAAATACCAAAACAACTTACGGGTCGGGCGCGAAGTTGAGTCGCTTGCGGGTGACCACTTGATGGGGCTTTGGCTCCGAGACCATATTCACGTCTGAAACGTCGGATCCGACAAAATACAAGAACAACAACACAAAATACAACCACGTCTGCAAAAACTCCGACTGCTGCAGCTGATTCAAAACAAATGGGTGGGCGCGGGAAAGAGACAGATGTTCCGAGAGACATATATGTACAGCCACAGCAACCCACCCTCATGCCGTCCTCACATGGAAAGGCGATTGCGGGGCCGTGATAAAAGAAACTTGAGCACCGCGAAAACGCACGGGCGTGACAGCGCGCCCGATTAAATAACAAGGCGTGACAAAGTTGCCATTTTTGATATTTGTTTTGCTATCGAATAGCTGGGTGTTCGCCGATTAGCCCAGCAAGCAATGCGTGCGCAAAAAATAAGCTAATTGAAACGCTGAAGGTTGTCTTTAAATTACAAGCGAAGTGTATTTTGTGAGATCGTGTCTTGCAAACTATTAAACGACAAGCAATAAACAAACTTACATGGCTATTAGGTTTTTAACAAAGAAATAGAGCGAGATAAGGAAAAGCCACGAAGAGGCAGAAAATGAAAAAAAGTGGAAAATAAAAACAGCAACCAAAACTATAAAGACACCAACAACATCAATAACCAACAAAAATAAATAGCAATGGCAACCACAACAACAACACAATGAGTGTTTTGGAGAAATGAGTCTCATTATGTCAAAGGAATGAGATCTCCAAGGAAAAGAGTGAGGAAGTGAAAGCGGGGCGGCCGAAAAGGATCAGATGTCGTCAATAAAGTTATTCTTTGCTTTTGCCTTGTGGTTATGATTACAGTGAAAAACGGGTGGTGATCTCGAAACGGGTCTATTAAGACAGAGGTCGAGGAAACACAAGATACATAAAGGACAAATGAATGTTTGCGTTCTGTAGAGTTTATTAAAATAATACTGAACTTTATTGGACAATGAAAGAATATGAGTTGATGAAATTTTTTGGGATGGAAATTACCTATAAGGTAGCCAATATGTTAAATTTTCGAGAAAAGGACGGCCCGTAATGGAAGAGGTTTTCCTTTAATTGGACCTCAGGCGGACTCATCATTAAATGTGTAGTCATTTTTGACAGAAACTTTAAGGAAACTTACCAGGAAGCCCACTCACTGCACCTGATCCTACATGAAATAAATTGTACATAAATTTACATAAGAAATTACTAAGAAACTAAAACTAAGTCAGAGTCGTTTTTCTTACCTTTCTCTAATTGTTTATACTTTTAGTTTTAAATACATTTCTTGGACGGAATTGTACAAATTACTGCAATCTTTTTCCCGTATTTGTTATATCAGATATAATTTCAGATCTATGAGAGCATTCCATAGAAATGTATACAGGTCAGAGGATAATAACATTCAATTAGTTCAATTCTAGCAGGTGTAACTGAGGATCGTATCACGAAGAAATTGTGAACTTCTGTGCTGTGTTCGGAGCAATTAGTGTGGAATTCAGTCATCATTGTCGTTGCGTTGAAAAGTATATGGCCATATGGATGTATGAAAACATCTACAAGCGAAGATGTAATACAACAGCCCCTGATCAGATCGTTAGTCTGAGAACTATAAATAACGAAGCAAGAAACTGAAACGCTGATGTAATCTCGGGCCGGCGTTACACTGGATTTGGTGGCGAGAATTTTCTCAAGATGAATTGCTCCTAATGTTTTTGTTTTGCCATGGCTAAATCTTAGGAAGAACTGGATTGCAAGAAAGATCAGTCGTTTTACGAGGCATCGGCCAAAATCGGCTTTGCACCTGCATCGCGGTTAATCTTGCACCACAACGAGCCTGTGTATCTTATGTGGTACGAAAACGAAATTCAGAAACAGCAGGAGGAATTGCACTATGCTCGTATAGCATTGCTATGTAGCTCGGGTGAGTGAAGCAAAATAGTGATTGGAAGTCAATCACCTGTGAACGCGTATGTAGAAAATGATTTCGGTAGCTGAAGAGTTTGTGCGCAACACTGAAGCTGCCATTACGAATGCTCATTATCACAAATTCGCTAGCTTTCGAAAGCTCCATAAACGCTGTTTATATCAGTGAAACCAATTAGCTTTATAGTATGATATGCATTGAAAATAAAGCGCTCTAATATGAAGAACTTTGTGGCTCACGGCCTCAAGATTACATCAAGGATTGTATGAAAAGACAGGCAATACAAGGCGTGCGATCCAAAGGTTTATCTACGGTCGCACGTACAAGGATTTCAGTTAGCAAGGAGTTAGCTAAGAAGAAGAAGAAGGTTCCAAGATGCAAAACGAGGACAGCATCCTGGCCGTGAATAACAGTATCCGCGATAACTGAAATTTTTTTAAAGTTTGCTTTTCTCTTCAAGAAAAGACTTTAATTTCGAGAGGACACGCAAGTCATTTGTCATGACGACTCCAGTATTCCGTAGACTGTACATCCACCGAGTGGTGTATTTTGCCTACGGTAGAGTCGATGAGATGAAAAATGCTGTGCGCGGATTGCTATAGTTTCAAGATCAAGAACGCCGGTCAAGCCAGTCAAGATGCTGTCCCTCGCGAAGTCGGTCGTTGGCCAAGACAGCCAGGGTGCGGGCAGCCGGGGTGGTTGGTGTTTCGGTTTCAGTTCGTGGTTCGTAGTGCCAGTGCGGTGGTTCGAGGGTGCGTGGTTGATTGGAGATTTGAGACCGTAGCACCGCTCAGCTCAAATGCTGCACAGTGTCAATCTCACGAATCTCATGAATCTACATGAACGGGCGAAAGGCAGGCAGCTATGGATGCTTACGTGAGATAGCTGAAACGGAATGACGGCCAGAATGCCTGCTGTAGATCTAACTGTGCAACCAACCGCATCCAACCATCCAATTTCTGAAGAAGATCGACCAGATAATGTAGATTGACGTAAGCTACAGAAGAGGTGAGGCCCCTGAGCCTTACACTTGATTTTTCAGTGCATGGTGATGATTGTAAGTAGTTAATCGATGATGATTGTAGGTTGGCAGTTCGCCAACAGATTCCAGACAATTTTTTGAAGTTCACAACAGCCACAGATTGTATTTTCAGGGGCCTCCCTGCAACTATCGCACCATTTTCAAGTCATGCTTGTCTTTCATTTCGACTAGCAGTAAGATTTTTTTGTTTGTTTGCCTTATTTTTTACACTTACCAAGAACTTGACCGGCAATAGTTCGACCATCCTCTCCGAGGATAGCATTCCGAGCGTCGTAGGTATCGGTAAACTGGACGAACGCGTAGCCCTTGTGCATTGAGATGCCTGCAGAATTTAGAACGAGCAAGTCGAACATACCGATGTATAAGAGGAAGGACACTATACTGCATCACCTTAAACTGTTATACCTTAGAATGCTTAACCTAGTTTTGACTTGCCTGCTAAACTATTGTTAATTATTGTAAAAAAATGCGCTTATTTTGCTTCAAATTGCAGAATTAATAGCCTCAGATACCAGTAAACGCATTGAAATTCGATACGTTATAATGAAAGTGTATTGGTATAATAAAACACTGATAACGTTGCATTTTTGCCAGGGTCGCAAACGAGTACATCGTAGCGCCGCCTGTTTTGCTAAGGCAGAGCTTGCTTAAGCTTATTCACACGTACAACGGAAATAAAACAATGCGGCATTGGTGGTAACATAGCAGACGGAGAGTCACCTAGAAATAACAACTTTGGAAGCAAGGCACATCTCAAAATATTCTGTTAATTTTTGTTGTAAGCCAATGTACAGTTATGCTTTATATATAGAATTAATGCGTACGTGTATCCATTTGCTACAACTTTCAACATCAAAACTCGTCCGACACAGTCAATAGGCAATTTTACTCATGTATCACTGGGTTAAAAACCACAAAAACATTCTTGTCCGGCTACAGCCTTGTCCAGAGGCTTTTACAGTCCAACGCCTGAAACAAGTACACTTTCTACGCTTGCGCCACTCATAGCTAGCAATTATAAGCGATGTCAGAAGGAGCTAAGTTTATCCCCACAAAAACAAATCGGAGCTCGGAACAGGATTCTTACTTACACCACTTTCATTTCATTGTTGTCGAATTCGGTGAACATCTTGGATGAACCCCTAATACCTTTATAAGATAGTTCTGGCAGTAACCGAGACGACAAAGTAGCTTTCTTTAAAAGCTATAAATTGACATTTGAATGAGTTTCAAAGATTAACAGTAAATCTAATTTTACCTCGCTTGTAACTCATCTTTCATCCTTGATATCCCTATCACGTCATCTTAAAAAATTATATATCTGAGCCTGAATTATATATGGGTTTGTTTCTTCTGTGTTCTTCCAAGACAAAAGCTTATCTGGGCCACTGCATTATTGCATTTACTGTTTATAGTAAATATTGAGGTAGTTAGTTACGGAATACTTACTGAGGGCCCGATGGTAGAGATATATACAAATGGACCAAACGTAAATCATATTGAGTATTTAACGCAAAGTTCGCAAATTATGGGTCGAGAGATGCACAAAAAGTTACTTCATGTAGTCGGCCAGGTCGAAATAAAGAACCGGTGTTCTTTCAGTTAAACGTAATTAAAATTAAGATTGCACATATAGTTTAAGGTTACGCATTACACCTAACCATTTACATATTGTTAGAGTATTACATTCGGTAACATGTACACTAAATTGTATGTTTGAAGAAAACCACATGGCACCTAGAGCACATAAGTATTGTTAGTCTGCTGTTTTTGATTTGTTCATCATAATGTTCTTACCTATAATTTTGCCGTACTTCTTGAACAATCTTTCTACATCCTCCTTAGACACTATATGCGTGTTCAGATTGCCGACAAAAATGCGCGAATTCACTGCAGCAGGATCCAGGGAGTTCGTCTGGTTCCCAACGCGAGTCATCCGGCCTCCAGCTCCACCGTGACCGGCTCCGTGTCCTCCGCTACCACCGCCAGAACCACCACCAACACCGCTTCCGTGGTGGCTGTGAGCCGAGTGGGCATGACCAGCCGTTGTCTGGCCACTTTGCAGACCTCCAAAGAGCGGCCCGAATAAATCCAGAATGGCCCCTGGATGACTGCACATTCAGAAGAACCAAAAGGCAGAAGAATCACGAAGTAGATAAGCACGTTTTCTAAGTTACCTAATTGATTCACGAATAACGAGATTAACGCAAGAATAATTAACAGATGAACTAATCACATTAGTAATCATAGAATTTATTCCACAGATACCGTAAACAGATCTTGAGAGTTATTGGTATCCGGTTTTTCTCAGATGTTTCAGATTTTATACGTTACGATACGGATTTTTGATAGAAATTTGCAACGTTGGAGTCACCCTCCTATTACTAGCATTTTAAGAAGGTCACGACTACCTTAAATGTTAAGTACCCTAATCTATTCGAGCAAAAACAAAATGAGTTATCTTTTTACATTTTATTCTCATTGTTTTTTAGTGTCCTGCATTTTTCGTTACCGTGAGTGCTGTATTGTACCTATGACTATTGCATTAAGGATTTCAATTTTTTCGACGGAATAACATTTACTTGTTTGTTCGGTCGGCCCAAAGAAAAGCTCTCTTCAATATTCCAGTCTTCGATTTCGTTTCGTAGTGTTGTATATTTGCTAAAGTTAAATAATCCTGGCTCACGATTGGTACCGCACGCAAATCCGTTCGCGGAATGGCTGTTCTAGAGCACAAAAAACCTCAGACGGCACGAAATGCTCAACGTCTTGTTATCTGGATGATAATCCCTCAAGCCCGCCTTGTCTGAGCTATACCGAAGGAGTGTTGTGTGGCTGGCCTTGCGATTTTCCGTTTGGTTTGGCACCCTAACATGTAATTTTGGGGCATGTTAGAGCTATAGGGCTCTTTCCCACCTCGTATATTTTTTCACCATATTGTCATCCCATAGGGAGGTGGCCAATAACTATATTGAGCATTTTAACTTAAAATATATTTAGTCAAGGAGCATTTAGTCATTTTCTGGAGCCCTTTGTATTGGAACTCCCTTCTCTATTCTGAATTATTCATCTAAGTGTATATCCCGCCTTCAAGCCATGGTTCTATTTAATTCCGTATATTCTCGTTTCATATGGCTATACTTCTACTCATACAGCTAGTAGGAAATTGATTCGGTTGTATGCGTGTCGTGATTAGTAAGGATAGAAAATGTTTTCCTCACTATGCCTCGAAGATTTACTTCAGAGTTACGCCTTGACGCTACTAACAGGGATCTAGGTTTACGGACTCTGAAGCAACATTCCTATTTTAAGGCACGTCCTTCCGTATACATGGTCACGTCGTGGCCTGTGACAGCATGACGTCTTTGATAAACACAAAGTGCATACCATATCTTACCAAAGCCGAAGAAACCCTTTTTCACGTATCCCACATGGAGTACTATCGGCGTTATACGTCTTAACCTTGCTTTCCTGGTAGACCTCTCCCACCTGTGAATCTGCGTTAAATCAGGTTATAGCGGGAAATGTGCCAATTTCTATGACTTTGGTCTTGCTTGATATGGTCTTGCTAGTTAAGCTTTGCTATGCGTTGCAATACTGCAGCCTTATCATTCTATTGTTCACCCATTATTAAATAAATACAGTAGCACCTTCATTGCTATTTAGCTAGATCAGCCACTGAACATTGCTAGTTATTTACAGAAAAGTGTTTTCTTGTTCGGATAGTTTTTTTATGATATATCGATTTAATGTTGAAACTATGGCGGACTCTTGCGCAGTTCTGAAATCTCGCAGCTTTCTCTTCGTGATAACGACCAAACCTTTGGGATTTGTGCATAGTTTTAGCGCACAGGTATTTAAAAGTCCACTCAATCTACCGTTGCACATCGAGCAACAATACTTCTTTTTGTATTTAGTGTTCGAATTCTTCGCTGCGATATGCTTGTGTAAATGTTAGGATATCCCGGTCCTACACCGAACCAACACAACGACGCTTGTTTTTTTCGAATACATGTGTTCGAAGAACACATTAGCTGCTAGACAGAATAACGAGAACAAAATTGTAATGTAACCACAGAATTAGAGTCTAGGCAGGGAAGGCGAAGGAATCTTCTACTCGGCGGCCATTTTCGGTGATTTACTTCCGTAAGCTGTGCCACCACTTCGACTGCAATCTGTCATTAATCTTGACGTCAGCTGGCATGGGATGCCAACATAGGGAAGCACAGCACGACAAGGCGACCGAACGCTTTCTGACCAATGCTTGCGTGTGGAAACTGTGCTCAGGGAGTGTAGATTGGACCCGTTTGAAAGCAGCAGAGGCTACATTGGTGGAGGGAGTCAGCGATGATGACGATAGAAAATGATTGAAGTGGAAAGGCAAGCGCACTGGTCACCGCGACATAATTGTAAGGCAGTGAGTGTGCTGCTTGTCTGACAATATATTTCCACAATGAAGGACGACAGAATAGGGCAGACATAAAAGGAACAGCGTTGACACTAGAGACTTGGACTACGAAGGAGGTTTAGAAGGATATCGTGCGACTGGTTCGTATGTACTGGTCATGTGCTCTGCTAGCTGCATCCATTCCCCCTTGCTGGGAGTGTTAGGGTGTTAGTCACCGCCCCATACACACATAGACGCATCATATTTCATGCTCACACTATAACACTTCTCAGTAGCAAGGCCAGCTATTATTATGGGCGTAGAAGCAGCATAGGGTACAGCGACAACGACATTCCATTCCAAACGCAGGACGCTGTCTCATACGATGCTGATTAGTAGTCTCTAGTCAGCGCGGAAACCACTATGACAAGCTTTTATCGAGATGCGTAGGAAAGAGCAATCTAGGAAAGCCGAGGGCGCTGTACCCATGGTCGCTTGAGAATAACAAGAACATATTTTATCAATAGTACTGACGTATTATCATCCTCCAGCTTTAGCAAAAGTTGCTGAGTGTTCGCGCCGTGTGTGATAAGGCGGGAAGTCAACGAGAAAAAATTCTAAACCATTCTTACAACCATAATATGGTACATTCTGAACTTTTTTTTATCTGTCTTTCAAATCTTCTGTATCTCCCTTGGGTTTTCGTTAAAAGAAAATAATTAAATAGGTGGTATGGTCGTTATAAGGCGAGTCTCGTGTAGCTTTAATGTATACCCAAGTCCCAATTGAAACCGTGAATAGAAATCCCGACGACACAGTAGCGGAAAAGGTAGTCCTCTCCCGGCGTAACTCATGGCGGCAGCCCCGACCAAGGTGAGTCCATGTGCACAGAAATGCTCTCATAATTCGCAAGTGTGTCGCACACTAAAAGCTTGTTTTTAGAATTGGGGTGACAGGCAAAAATACAAGCTTGGAGCTTGAGTTTCTTTGTTTCGGGAGTTCGTCAGTTTGGTAAATAAGCGGAAAATATCAGTCAGATGTTGAGTGCAGAGTTATTTTCAACAACAAACGCATGCATCTCAAATGATCATAGAATAAATCAACCGGGGAGTTAAGAACAAATCTCACGAGATCTGAACCGACTTCTTGCCAAGTGAACCGAAAAATGAAATGACCATAATACGAAAGTCCTCTGGACGACAGTGAGGCTAATGAAGCGAGAAAATTACAGTCTCAAGTGGTCCTTTAACCAATCCTCACGCTTTCCGGTTTCGTGTTCGTAGTTTGCGTGAGTTTGAACGGTTTCGACATATATATATGACTTATCGAAATGGAAATATCCATTTAAATACGAACTGGTCTATTGATATCGGGAAACGTCTAGCCTTCTTATATATGCGCATACGCTGTCTCAGGAAGTAGATACCACTCGTCAATACAACATGGCTGGTATCGCATAGAGTTGTACATAGGGTAGAAGAGTGGTGTTAAGCACGTTAAATATCCGGGTTGTGCGTGAGACGCTGGTGCTCGCTATAACTAATCATAAGTGTAAATGTATTCGATAGTAGAATGAGCAACACCTAACAGCAACAGTCTACAGAACAGAGCAACAGTGCGTTATATGCTACCCTCATGTAGCAAATCAGCCCGTGAAATAAGCCCTGTACGATTTACATATGTCTTACCCTAAGCGCAGCTGTTTTTTACTCATCACGAATATATACCCCACTGACCCATACCGTCAGCAAGACTGTGACACTGGCATTAAAAGATTTTGCTCAAAAAGTCAAACCAAACATGTTTTTTCCGTTTCTAGATTTTTAAGCTCGTTTCGTGTAGTTTGACTACGTTGCAGGATGGCAGTCCTAAAAAGTTCGCCTGAAAGAGGTTGCCGAAATAGTATCTAAAAGGGTGTAATATGTGTGGTGTAGTTACACTACCCAGTACCCGCAGATGTACCGAATGCGTGTAAAGCCCATCAGAACACAGTTATCAAGCCAACAGATCCAACTAATAGCTCGGATGGATAGTCACCTTGCTGTTTGGGCCGCTTCTGGGTTGCTCCTCCATGCCGTGCATGCAATAAACAATCATTACAGCCTCTTCCGCACGCAGAATCCCCGATACACGAAGGTGAACGGATGCATTTCAGCGCTATACGATGCAGGGCGTGTACTACCAGTTGTGTAGCTCCCAATTACGAAGCGCCTAGCACAGGGTATAATTGCTATTTAACATTTTTCGGTGTACAACAAATGTTTGAGGAAACGGGTGCTATTGACGCCCGTTTAACAAATTGTGTAAGCAGGCTGCACCGACACGCGTACTTATGTTTTTCACTCATGCACGATTGGCCTGAAACCTTGGAATTAGTTTGACTAGCTGAATTGAAGGCGCATTTAACAATCCGATTATGAATATTTTTGGGTAAAGATAGCATTTTCCGATAGGGTTCAGCCCAGGGTAATATGCTCGTAAGGCCATATGCTACGTGTTTTTGTGTACGTAATTTTTTTGGCTAAGCATTATAAAAAACCCACGAATGATGAAAAAAACTTCGATCGATTACATGACGTCATTAGCTTCAATGTACCTTATGAAATGACTACCATTGATTTGTAGATTTAGATATGCAGTAATCCCTTGAAAAGTACTCTACCTTACGAGAATTTCGGGATCCGAGAACTTCGCACTACGAGTACCTGGTGATACAAACACCTCGGTTCACTTGCACCACGAAGTGCTCGTATCCCGAAGCGTCACTGTAAAATTTGGCATTATCGATGGGACTGATAGGACTGATCAGTGGGAACAGTTCGTCAATAGAATCTCTCAATACCGCCCGCTTTTTATGGATGTACGCATATAACACACGGCTGAATATCCCATACAATGCACCTCTTTTTACCTCAGCGCACTAAAAATGATTATATAGGTGATTGTTACATTGACATATTTCATCCATGCAGTGACAAAAGTCCGATTTCCATACGAAACAATAGTGTCTGTGAACTTTTTTATATCAGCTGACTTTTCAAAAAGGTCTAGAAACGGCAAAACTAAAAGTGATAGCAAAAAAATACAACTGGTAAACAATGCATAAACTGTCACCTTAAACGTTGGCTCTGGCACAGTAGCTGGGACGTTAACCTGCTAATGCGCTTCGGTCAGTCAAGGCTTAGCAGCCTGTAGAAGCATATTGAATAAAGTCGGCGAGACCTACAGTTATGTTTAAAAAGAGGCGAGTATCATATCGCTTTCCTGTCACATCTTCCTCTTGCTGAATGCCATCATAAAAGAATAAGCTAATTGCCAAGCTGTTGCTCGAATGTTCCAGCTGTAGAAACGAAGGTTAGATACTGAGTACAGTCATGTCAAGTTAGAATTCTTCAGAGCATTGGAAAAATGTGCCTTACAAGCTCGCACTATGCCGCAAATTATATACGCCGCACCTATAATAATCAAGAGCACAATGGTTACTAATAAGGTTTGGCTGCTGGTAAAATCATCCGCTAATGCGAGTACTTCAGGCATTTGACCCAGTTTTAATTGTAGCTTAATAGCTGCTTCTCAGCAAATCCATTCAAGAAAGGCTAATAGCCAAGTTGCGGTGATTATGGGAAAGGGGAATTATTCTCTTTTCTTGTGTTTCGGCTCGGACTCAGCAGCTAGTGCGCTTACTCTCCCCTTTGTTAGTCCATACAGCAGCTACTGCTTATAAACTACTGCAGGAAAAACGTGGACTGTCGTTCTTCCTTCCCTGTCGTTGCCAGACTGGAAAGAGCTAAATGTCGCACGGGCAAGCGCCTTTCTCAGATGGTCTTAAATTTACGTGAAAAGACAGATCACCCCAAGCAAGCGCACACAAAGCACAAAGATTTTTTCCTTTTGCCGTAGGTTCCCTGACGTGTTTCCCTTTCTTGTGGCGTGAGACCTACGCGTACGATGAAAATGCAATGCCACAGCTGGGAGGAAACTAGGCCTATATGGATAATTTTCCGGACGAAACAGCTTTAAAGCAATTTGAGAGAGCTACTTCGGCGAGTGTTTAAGAAAAGTTCGTCTTGGACGGCATCTTGCTCAATTGACACTTGCGATTTAATTATCAAGGAAAGTAGTATTGTCCTTGTGAATATAAATGGTTGAGTAAATGAAAAGTCTCGTGGAGTGGTGGAAAATAGTCAATCGCCACACGGGATAAGTATGAATTTGTGCAATTTTGTATCAATGCACCAGCAAATGGGTACTGTAGTTTCAACTTGCAATTCAAATTATATCATCTTTATAAGCAGCAGGATATAAATTTCCAAAAGCTACGCATATATTCACTGCTATGGCAGTATTATACTATACTAGAGGTTGCTTCAGTTATCTTGTATAGTTATCGCTGTCTCGTTCGTTCTCGGATTATTGCGGGTTGGATAGCTACTTCTTTCATCACAAGCAACTCATTTTGCTCTCAGCCTGTGAGTTCAGAATATTGATAAGGTCTCAATCGTTAAAATGGGCGAAACCATTTGATGTACCCGCGTACACGTAGGTCGTACGTGAATATTATGACCCTAATCGAAAAGCGATGAAGTACTTGAGCATTTCCTACGATTTTTCTGCCATTTTAAACTCAGCACTCCGTT
>MNPL01007233.1:0-16152 GCA_002081605.1 Tropilaelaps mercedesae | reverse complement strand
ATATATATATATATATATATGTTTGTATTGTATACGTAGCGAAGAGTAAAAATACGACTTTTTATGGTGTCATCATGAAGCATCTGCAGCTGTATTCGTGACTTTAGGCGTTCGACTGTTGCCAGTAGCGAAAGTAGTACTATCAAGTTATGATGTAAATTTACTAACCTTATTGGAATTTGTTGATCATTTATTTCTATAGAAATAATTCACATTGACATTTGACCTATATAGTTATATATTGGTTAGGTGACAAAAGCATGAATACCCACACACAGATATATATACACATATATAAGAAAAATAAAAGCTTTGCTAAATTACACTTCGACGTCGTGTATTCCTTCAACAGTTTTGAACTTGAAGGCCCTCAGAGCATAGTGTATATACTAAATATAGATCGACATAAACAGATTAGTTGAATTTTCCGGTGAAAAGTACATTCACAACTCATCAAGCGATACTATAGGATAACTGTTTCAAGTTAGTAAATAAATTACAATGCTTTATTGGTGTATTGACCCGAAGCCAGGTGACAATATCAATATGCCGTACAGCCACAGCATGAAGATACATTTGTACATTTTAGGTCAAAGCTGTTACCGAATGCTCCACTTGATGTTCTCCATACTACAGTTTTCGGGTTTAAACGCCCCAGTCGTAGGCTCCGCAATACCCGTTCAAGATTGGCGCTGCGGGAATTCCACGACTTACCATCCTGTAAAATACAAAATAGCGAGAACTCGATTATACCAATATGATCTCAAAATTCTCTCCTAGCAGGGCATGCTTCGCACTACTGTCCACGCATCATTTCGAAGTGCCCAGACGTTGGGGTGAAAAACAGCCATAAGCACATGTCGCCAAAACCTAGACATCTTACCAATAATCTCCAGAAAACGTCATGCGGATTCTGTAAATTGACGTGACAAGTCAAAATACAGTGAAATCGTTTAATCTAATCAAAATAAAAACACTTAAATGTTTAAAAAAACTTAAATGTTTTCGAGCGAAAAGCACTTAAATTGGCGAAGGATGAGAAACTGGGACCTAAGATGCGAAAGGCAGCTACATAGCTGAGGGTTTTAAGAGGGAATGATATTTTTATGAAGAATGCTACAGCAATGCAAGAGACTCCGGGAAAGAGGACGAGTTCTCTGGAAATAGACTGAAACAGGCTGATGTGGTGGTATCCGACGACGCCTTGAAGGCTGAACAATTCTCGAAATTCCTCTTTTGTATTTTGTACCTGTACTCAGACCTAATGCTGAGGAACATCAGCGGAATTGTTTTTCCATGATGAAAATATCATCATATTTTTTCAGAGGCTAAATGAATGAGAAAATAGTACTTCGGAGCTCGGTTTCTTACCCGACGATATCTCTATTTTTTACAAAGGCGCCTGCTTATTTGTTTGGTAGCCATTCGTCACTACAGGCTGTTAGCCCTGTCGCCAATATAGGTTTCGCAAAAATGTTCGGGCTAGGCTACTTGAAGGCTACTAGCATTGCGATCGCCTTGATTTTTCAAAGCATTTGATAAAATAACACAACATTCTCCTTGAGAAACTGCTCATAGGTTGTCTCAGGGCTCGCCGTCATCCATTTCTCCTACTTAAGGATCGATGGTGGTATTCTTCACCATGGTTGACTCCATGTTCTCATTCAGGAACCATAAACTCTTTTCTTCCGTCAAATGCCAGGACCAGGAGCACTTCGGTTGACACTATTCGATACATCCGGCTAGTCGGGATGGCGAGCGTCCTCCGCAACAACCGTAGTGCATCCCCATTCTTTGCCGTGCGCAGTACCTCGTTGAACTCTGTAGTCTGGTGCGTTTGCGTACGCTTTACGACCGAAGAAAACATGCAGGTGCACGGGCCCGATTGTTGCAAATTCACATTTGTGGGGTACGCCTTACAAAGTAATGCAAAAAGCGGTACCGTCGGCGTTAAATGTTGGCTGATGATCAGTCCTAAAAATATTTCAAGACGCAAGACTTCGTTTTGGTGCCAATTAGAGATAGCCGCCACTTCATTCTCAGAGCACGCTTGTTCGAGGCTTCATTGGCCACGTTCTATCGTGTTTTCCCTGAGCTGGCCATAGCCTAGTCGTCAGCGTATGACAGCATTTCCACAGCTTTCGGTAGATTTTCTATCAGTAACACCTCGTACAGGCCACATTCCAGATGAGCCAGATTCATCGTTGGAGTCTCTCAAACCACGTGCTTTCACACGGTAATCATGCTTCGATTCTCTATGATAAAATCACTTGACAGAGGTACCGCGAAATGCTTTTTTTCTTCAAAACTTTTATGAGAACTCGGTCAGTTTATGCTATTAATGCTACGCCAGTTTATGCCAGTTAATGCGTTCCTAACACCTAATAAAGCCATTAATACTCCGCTTTAAACTACTATCGTTGACCTGACCTTTCTCCGCCCTTATTATACGACAGAGTAATCAGAAGAAAACGGATTTCTATATCTATTCTGGTAACCAAAATATTCCTTAGTGTTCCTACCAGGGTGTCCAAGAAGCAGTTGTGCCTCTAGGCCGCAAAGCCCGACCACTTTCTTGGCTTGGGAATCGTCAACAATCTTGTCACCTTCCACTGTATAGGGAACCCACTCTCAGACGCCCATTTACTACTTCCTAAAAAAGGCTTAGTCATTTCCATAATAACATGTTTGTTGCCTTGTGTGGTATACCGTTCGTACCCGGCACCTACCTGTTGCAAGCCATAAAACTTGCATAATTTCTTCCACAGTTACTTCTAGCGCGAACCGTCCACTCAACTTCCGGCTCCGCCCCTTCACCTCCCCCCAATATTGCAAAGAGAACCAGAGAAGATATCCGGTCTGAGGCAATCTGGCAGTCCAGAAGACCCAAGCCGTCCAAATAATCGACAAGTAGAAGAGACCGTTGATCTTTTCGCTAAAGTCACCAAAAAAATGACCATAGCCACTTGGCCAAAACGGATTGGTGGAAACGGAGAGACTAGGAGGTGGCTAGCAACAGTGGCCAATTCCATGGTACACTATGGATCATCAGTCTGGAAGCGGGTGGCAACTTGGATTAAACGATTTTCTAACAGATTAATATACGCAGGGACAAAGAGCCCTGAGAAAATGCCAAATCTACAGGGAAGGCCTCAACTAAAACACACTTGGTGTTGGCTCGAGAAAAACCATTAACTCGTCATGGACGCTTATAGGAAGGTAATGTAAGGTGCATCAACGAACAGCTTAAAAGTTCTTGCCGCCCTCCAAGGAAGTGCACTTGTTACCTTACAATAATTCTTACCGGATACGGATGCTTTCAATCAAACCTCTATACAATTCGGAAAGCATCTACCCCTTGCCCCTTGCGTGATGAAAGCATAGAATGGAATATACGAGATTCTCTCTTGTCAAGTGCGAGAAATCTCAGAGAACTCAGAAAATACAGAACAACCTCTCAAACACTGTTGACCCACACACTATCATAGGAATTTTGGTAGAGGACGAAGCGGAGCGGAATATTACCACATCGGAAGGATCCTCTGTTTCAAAGCAATGAAACTCAGCGCGAAAGAACGTGTCTTCACGGATATGCCAGTAACTTAAAATTTTGCGAAATTCCCTCTTTCTGCAAACACTCAACCGCTTTGGCTGAACCCCATGCCTGTTGACCGGTTTTGTTTATATCTCTCTGACAGAAAACGGGCTGTGAGAGCTAGCAAAACAGTGATCTTGAAAGGCTTCTGATATTGACACACGGCAGGAGCCTGTTCCGAAATAGTTCTAATAATATATAATCTTAAATAGAAATCCTAAAAAGATCCCTGTCGACAATTTTAGCAAGACGACCCTTTACGCAGAGTATACGCTTCTTCTGATTCGGGTCGATCCGTCAACGACTTAGCCGTACATGCAGATAGCAAAAGCGAAGGAGTAAAGGACATTTGTAGTTTTGGGCTTGCTAAAGATGCAAGTAAAACCGATGCAACTGTTTTCCAGGGGCCGAAAATGTCAACGAATATGTTCAACACGAAATGTTTAACGCAAAAGATCGAAATAAGCAAAAAACTACAGACAGATGCATGCTATGTCAATGCTCAATTACAATGTTTACAACGAAACAAGACTAACTTGCACAACTAAAGGTCTCAACGTTTAATGTCATTTAAAATACAGACCTCAAACTTCTAAGACTATTATTCACTGATGATTTGGTATATGTGCGAAACAGCAATCTGAACATTGACCCACTTTTTAACATCAAAACTATTACATTTAACACTTAATTCAAGAAAAGCGAGACAGTTACCTTCTCTATGGAGGACACAAGGCTTAAAAATCCCTATGTATCCAGAAAAAGACTACCAGTGAAGATGTCCTATAAATACCTCGAATTCTATCGAACGACGGCTTTAACTGCTCTTTCAAACGGAACAAACCTCGGAAAACACGCAGCGATAAAAACGCTACCAGCACAGTTGGATTTCCAACAGATAGGAAAGAACTAGGGTACCCTGGCTGTTAGTTACCGTATCCAGTGTGACATGACGGAAAGGGGCTACCAGGTGAGCCCTGGAGATCTAAAGACGCCCAGTGTCTTCAAAATTGCTGAACACTGAAATCCTGTCGAGTACGTTCGAGAAGCCAAAAGATTTAATCATATTTAATTATGTGAACGACTACGATGTTACGTGAACGCGAGACAGTATGACAAAGGCAAGTTTTATGACATACAGAAATTATATCTGGACCAATATGCGTCTATGACCACGAAAGTTCATGTTTGACAGTGTGAATTGTAGTGACGCTACCCACTAGACACTAACAATGGATGGAACTGACAACCAAACACATCGCATGGAAGAGAGGCTTTGAGTCAGTGGCAATAGCGTATGGTGGTCGCGTTGAAACGTAACACTGCCTTCCACAAATTAGGGCTGGCAGAACACATGTGACGCCGTTGGTTGAAGCGAAAGAAAATTTCAGGATCTGAACGCTTAAAATCAACCCCCAAAATATTCATTTATGATCGCCTTATTAATTCGAGTGCCTGCAAAGATACTCTTCTCCAGCACCCTAAGCATGCATTGGGCTGATGACAGCGTGGTAGAATAAGAGTAAGTTAGATAAATATGTTTTAGCCTACAAAAGGGGTATGTAATACCTACCTATCTGCATAATTGTCTACCAAGTCTTCGTAGGCTTTTTCAGTATGACAAATATGGGCGACTCACAACAGATGTTATCCAAGTGCTCACGCGCGAGACCGATACAATGAGGACGATACAATGCCGATGATCTGACGTGACTGTAGCTCGGAAAGCCGCATGTCTAATTTTAGCAATATCTTCGTTTCAAACAAATTTGGTGTACACATCTTATTCAGTAGACTGGTGGGGCATTCAGTGTTATTTATGTACCTGCAACGGTGTTCATCAAGTCTCCACTTCGCCTCCTCGGGATCATTCACATGAACGGCTGACCACAGGCGCTCTCCAACTGCTGATGCGCGAGGCCTTTAGAGTGAACAACAAAAATGCAAAACATTTCCGTTCGGTATTCCAGGTGAGACAGCTCTATTTCTTTTCAAGAAACTACCACTGATTGCTGAAATATCACGTTAGTAATTCCGAGTGACATCGTATAGCATACCAATATCCCACGACTCATTAACGCAACGCAGAGGTGTGCAACTCTACTATTTGAGCGAGTTATCTAATATATATATATATATATATATTATACCTTATCTATAAAGATAATATATATAATATATATATAATATATAAAATATGTAACTGCTTTTAGGCCATAACTAATATCCAGCAACCAACCAGTATATAGAAATGACGTTTGTACCATCCACGAATTCACCCCACATGCAGGCTTCACCTCCAATAATAAGTTGCCTTTGCTTTTCCGTAGCGTTGAAAGCTCTAGGGTCCACCGCGTAGTACTGCATTTACAAAACGAAGAGATTAGCTTTTCTAGAACCACGTTTCCGGATATGACCTTGCTCTAATGATCCCGTTTTATGCTAAAGGGATATAACTTCTAGCCATACCTTTTGCCAATCCTGGCCGTACTCGATATAGTTGAGATACCAGGGAGTTGACAGCACAATCTGATAGCCGTAATTAACAGCTTGGGCAAGGTAGTCTTCCCAAGATCCCCCTGTATTGCGCCATACTCCAATAACAGTATCCGTCTCAGGCTATTCAGAAGCGACGTGGTCCCAGGATAGTTTTCAGCATCACACACAAGAACAATGACACGACGTGAATTTTGATAAGTGAATTCGCACCATTTTGTCGCTACTTCATCTGCTGTTCTTCTTTCGGATATATGAAAAAGAATCTAGTTTACGAATTTTTAATTTACCTTAACGCCGTTATCGAGCGGATCTTGCCAGATCATATACTTCGCTCCCAGCGATTTCGCATTATTTAGAGTTTTACGTACGTAGTACTCTTCCACCTCGGATATCAAGCTCATGTTATGATGTATCATAAATTGTTGTATTTCGGGGCTCGAATGCCTGCAATCATAACAACACGTGCAATACACTCATACAATACAATGCATAGGTTGTTTATTGCGGAGCCGCATCTATTTTCATAAAAATAATGATATAAAAGGTAGATTTGCAGAATATAAATATAACCACTTTTAATGAAATTAATGATAGCAACTAAACATGAACAGAGATGACTTCGATTGTGTTTCCGATTATTTCAACATGTTTAAGTGCACACAGACATCCTTACCTATTTATTTTATCTGTTCTATCGCATTCATTTTCTGAGGTTTAATATGTTGGACTTTAAAAAAAATTGTCAAACTGTTTTGAAGGTGTTTTGAAAACTAAGAACTACCTGAACTATGCAGATAAAATGCAACTGGAAGAAAGGTAAGATCACATTAGGGTGGTGCCTTCTATGATCCGTGCTCCGCAAGCGTGAACCTATATAATGCAATGCGCTGAGTTATCAAAAAAGTCATGTAAAATTCACAATAGTCAATACATTTTTATTTAAAATCATATGATCACCCAAGGATGTTTTATTGAGGTTCATTAATCAAAAAGGTTTATTTTTAACCCACGCATAGTTTCCACTTTAAAATGCGATACTGCAAAATATATCTGAGTAAAATTAGATTTGCGCCAAAGGCAAATATCTTGCTTCGGACGGCAAAGAATCCTCGGAATCTTGCGACCGGTTGCGTAAACCGGTCGTACTGCACGCAACTGCCCCAGAGGTAGCTTCAGCTAGACTCTCTCGATTATGCGATGAGGGCCGAGTTGCCCTTAACAATTACGCATAAGAAAGTTCCGAAAAGCCCGGTAAAATATGAACACCTCAACAATTTACTAAAATTCGTTTACTGGACACATCTACAGATTCTCCAGTATTGCCGTGGACAAAAACAAACCGCCACATACTGAATAAAATGAGAAAAATACTTTCATTAATATAAGTCCCAACAGACCAGAACACATTTTTAAAGCCGCAGTAAAAATTAGATCTGCACAACCTAAACTGAAAAATCAAAGTGCTCTGAACTCACGTCCTACTCAAATTACAAACAGTATTGTGACTTGCACAACCAGACTAGAAGACGCTTGGCTTCAATTGCACATAGAAAGATAAATGGTACAAGAGTAAACCAAGCACTCACCAGCAGTCATAGTAGACCTCATCCATTCCAAGGTGAATATAATTGTCAGGGAAAGTCATTTTAACTTCCTTCAGGATGTTGTAGACCACCCAGTAGGTGTAGTCCTGCATCGGGTTAAGCATCTCGTGGCCAGCGTAGAAAGGGTACTTGGGCTTTCCCTTTCCATCTTCGTCGTAACATGGGGTCAGAATATCTGAAACAAATAGCAAGGAATACACATTAATCATATAATGTTTACTACTGTCCTGCGTTTTAGTTCATTTAAAAATTATGGGTAATGCTGTTTGGGGGTCATAAAAAAACTTCCGACAACCCCAAAATGATAAAAGTGAGTAATTGTACATTTAATACATACAATTATGGCAAATACAGAAATAACACAGAAAAAATTGAAGTATTTTGGAAGCACTTTGAAAAATCAATTATCTACTCTAAGAGTTTACTTGAAACAATATGCTTGAGTATGATTGAAGCAGCTATACGATATTTCTAGAAAAAATAGGTTTATATTATTTGATCCTCTTTCGTTATTTTTATTTTTTAGTAAATTGACATATCTGACATATCTGGAAACGCTTTCTTCTAACTAATGACTAGTTATTACTTATGGAAGAAGATAAACACGATTAGGAGAAATGCATATTGGCTCCTGTAGTAACGACGTTTGTTAATGACGAAACATGGAATGCGGCACAGACCTGGAAATACGCGTCCCAGAGCTTGTGTGTGTCCTGGCGTATCGATCTCAGGAATGACGCGGATACCGCGCTCTCTAGCATACTCAATAATATCCTACAAGAGGCAAAAAATGGTTAAAAGGTTTACTCGAACAGTTTAAACTCTGTTTAAAAGAATGGAGCAACTAACATATAGATTCGTAGAAGATAAGGAAGCTTAACTTCCGTTACCTATACGGTAACGGAAGTTAAGTATCCGTTACCCTTTGTACAAGCAATCAAGAAGCAAAAATTATATTACGGTTCAAATAGCCTTAAATAACAATTTGTCATACGAGAATTATTACAGCCCTTTTCACCTCTCCAGTGCAAAAAATGAGTATATTGCGCTTAGATTGGTTAATCGTAATATAAGGAAATCAATACAAATAGCCATATTCGTCATTCACTCTGTGCGTCGAAGCGCACAGACTGAATTTGAAAGCGTAGTGCAAATAGCCATATTCGTCATTCACTCTGTGCGTCGAAGCGCACACAGACTGAATTTGAAAGCGTAGTGCAAATTAACTTGTTATAACGGCAATATAAGCAGCACCATACTCATGTTTCCACTGCAATACCTCTCCACTGCAAACCTACCTGGACGTCTTGACGAGTGTAAATTAGCTTCGGATGATACGCGGCATAAGTCAGATTGGGGAACACCTTCATTTGATAAGGCCATGATTGGTCATCAACGATGTGCCAGTGAAAAACATTAAATTTGTTGTACGCCATTGCATCCTGTAAAAATGAGCTCAAAAATAAGTGTATCCAAATCCTGATGTGTAATAAAATACTGCGTACGAGTATGTATGAAAGCCATTGTTTGACCGCCACTCTAAAATTAGATGCCTGATAAAAATGTGCGCCTCTTATGATAAAATTATTGCGTGGGATTTACAGCAACAAAACAATCAATCACAAGTGTTGTTTATAAATGCTTGAAGATGCTGTAACACTTTTTTATCCTCTACATGCAACTATATAATATATGCTGTTATATGTTACAACGAATCATTAAATGTTGAATGAGAGAATCTTTGACGCATGCATCAGTTAGCACTTGTCATCTACGGTACTTGCCAAATTCTGTTTGATGACCTTAAGAGGCAGGAAGTGTCGAGCCGTATCTAGATGAACTCCGCGAAAACCGAATCGAGGCCAATCCCATACGCTGGTTGCATTGATCAAATACTGTAAATTAAAGACGCAAAAAAAGCAAATGTACACAACGATGTGTCGAAGATTTAAAATAACAACTTGGCGGGACTATCTCCACGTAAAATTGTTTCATGTCTTAATCGAGCGGCAAGTTGCCTTAATTATTTCGTACATAAACACCACCGTAAGCACATGTCGGCAACACTGCGAAGTCAACCATTGCCATAGTTTACTAGTCAAGCATAATTTGTTCACCAGGATGTTTTCGCGTACTTCAAATATATTGGAGCATCCAGCTACTACTGGCTCCATCCAACTACATCCCTCAACTATTGGCTCATAAATATATCAATGGAACTTCTTCGACTCCTCGGAAGGATTTTTTATATTTAGTGTTGCAACTGTACAGTTATGTTGCGAACAGTGGTTAAAACCATAGGGCTTATATTAAATTCCTTCCAAAATAGTTTTTTACTTGGTTTGTGGTTTCATTCATGTAGATCAGTTGGGAGAACGTCTCCAGACCACGTAAGATTCCCCAGGGGGTCTTTGATTTTAGAACTGCTCGTGGGAATCTCTCCAAGATGACCAACGTATCTGTTTGATTAGAGAAGTACGGTTACATACAGTTAGCGAGAGTAAACACAAATTGACTATACGCATCTGAATTAAAAACGAAACTTTAAGAGCACAGTTATGCATAAATACTTCATGTCGTAATAATCTCTAAATTACTCGCATATTTATTATAGACAACTAAAATTTAAGAATTTGGTATTGCGTAGTAAATAAATAAAGGTAATACTGAAATGAATATGTAAATATATCTAGTCCCAGCAAATAGCGTCAATAATATGTCATTATGGATGAGAGCAGTTTATGTTACCAATTTTGAATGTATATCAGCCTAATTCAGCAAAATCCAAATCTATCAATAAGGATAGACCCCTTCAATTAGCCGTAAAAGATAACAACATTCTAGTGCTGCTGCTAGTTGCCGGTGTGTTATAAAAAACACGAAATTTCGATACGCACAATGCTAGGCTGTTACAATAATTACAATATGAATGCTAGAGTTCGATTAACAGGTCCTCGTTATATCTCTTACAGGATTCATCCATGCCATGTTCCGGATAAGCGCAGTCATCCTTCTCCAACAAAATAATAGTCAAATTATAAAGGCGAGGAAGCTTTGATCGGATAGGCACCGTATTTTGCAAAAATATTAGGTCTCGGTAGCGAACTATAGCCTGTAAAATGGTATCAGAAATAATATTTAGAATCGATAAACCTGGAATATTCATGCATGAAACCTTCATATGATTTTTTCTAAATACAGAATATGGTACCACTTAGTCGAAATTGACGTACTTCGTGTAGTATCTGGCAAAGGTTTGAATACTGCCCAAGGTAATATTGTCCAATTGATTAAAATTGTCATACGTGCCATAGAAATGAGTATATATTATACAAAACTTTTTCAATAAGTTCACAGCCAGTCATGCTTGTGACGAAGTTAAAGGACTCTGGCCGAAGTTCGTAGAGCGTAGGATAAGATGCATGAAACTGTGGCTTCGGCCACGGAGACCCTGGAGGTGGTGGTGAGCCCTGAAAAAAAGTCGTAGAGAAGTCTTAGGAAAATAGGAGAATATTATACTGTTAACGGCAGTTCGTTGCTAGAATATAACGCACTCATACATACCACGTGTACCAGCATCTTTGTATTTAATTGAAAAGGCAAGACACGCTAAGAACACGACTCAGAGCGAATGTCATTAAATAAATCGTTAGATTTCCACATTTTAAAGCTTGAGGTCGTCGTTAATTGGTAAATTGTATTATTTCGTAAAGTTTAAATTTTGTCAGTTCGCATTCCCAAAAATAGGTTCACCCAAAAATGTGCATTATTTCAGCGAGCTTTCAGCGTCTCAATTGTGGTAATTAAACAGCCGCTAGTAATTCACAACACAAAATCTCTAAGCCTGAGATTGAATGATCCACAAAAACGAAGATAAGCGAAATCGAAGCCACTGATTTCGATTAGAAGCCACAGTGCTGTAGCACTAGACTACCGATTCGGTTAAATACGTAAAGTATGATCCCCCATGATATAAACACGGGCGTCGCTGCCATCTCCCAAAGATAGACGCAGTATTCCTATTATTTAGTGTCCTCTAAGTGGAAGATCCTTCTAGACTATAGATGTTTCTTAACGTACACAATAAGAAATGTTACTTTTCTATACAGGGGAGCTGAGAAAGTGTAATTAGCTTACCACAAGGGGTGCTTTGGCTTCGATATACGTAATATGCGCCTCACATAATCCGCTCATAGTCAATATGATCAGGAAGGCCGCAGAGGCCGGTACCATGTTCGCTCTACTGAAAAAATCCATCAACAGTCATCGCTTACACAGTAGTGGCAAGCATTCACCTGCACAAAAACAGTTTGTTGAACCTCGTTGTTTTCTCGAAAGAATTTACATCAATCTCAATCATCGAATGGTACGCAAATGTTGGTAATTTAAGAGTCAACATTCAAATACTGAATGAGTACGCAGTGAATGTTAGCCGGTTGTTAGATCCGAAACGGCTTCGCAATGCATAGTCGCCGTCTAACTGTCTAATTTTAACAGCGTCTTCTAGTTCGCCCTCTGAAAGAAGCGTCACCAATCCGCACAAACTTACAAAACGCGATAAAACCCTTTCTCTGTCGCTCTTTTTCCCTCGGTTAAATAGTCATTCTTTCCAGTACAGAAACGATGGCTCGGCGGCGCTTTAGTTACCTTGACTATACCCATTGGCCATTTAATTTCCATTTTATTTCCGAAGAAGCTATTCTTTTTGCTAACAGAAATGGTGCAAGTCTGTCTTTATATAGTTTTGAAGTTATATGCACTGATAGCTCGCCTATGTTCAAAACATTGCCAAATAAGCATTTTAACAGTCTCCAATACGAGATATAGATAGATCACTACGAAGAAGTGTTTCTGGAATCCTATTGGGATATTTTATCTTAATAGAATGTCCTAAATTCAACTCAAAATTAGTCCATTGAATAAAAAAGAGCGGGTGCTGTTCAGTGATACTTTTCAAGACATGGCCGGTCCGTGAAGTACCTAAAAATAATGAAAAAATTGATATACAACTGGATGTCATACATGTAATTGAAGCGTGAAACTCAGTGTATCCGAAGTTTGTTTCACTTTTTCAGATATGTACTACCGATATAATTCCGGCACTGATAATGCTTTTTATCAACTAAGTAGCTCACCATTCCGTACTTTGATTGCATTGGCAATTATATGGGTTTGACCATTATTTTAAGTTTCAACGTATATTAGTCATCATTGTATCATCTACACAAGCCATATGTTCCAAGCCAACGTAAAGTTATGTCCTCGAATATCAATTTTCGACAGAGAAAAAACAGGGTGGTAGTATCAGCGCTTTGTTTACATAGGTTCTTACCTATTTTATTCGCTTCAGGTTTATTTTTATCGCAAAAATCATAGACAAGGGCTCTAATAGTCGTAAGCTGCATTTCATTGACCTCAACAAACCGAGAAAGAACGACCCGGTGGAATTGCCAACAATAGAGGAAGTACCTGCTTTACCGAACCTCTTTGTTTGTACAGTTCACTTCCTTAAACCAGATTCGGGAAAAACACCCGTAGTCGCACACAAGGTGCCGCATCACCAAAAGAAAATATAAACATGCATCATATTTTCTGTTGAAAATGCGCGATCTCTAAATTATTTTGCGCATATCGGGAATATTTCTAAAAAATGTGGGTTTGGCCCTCTTTGCATTCAATGCATAGTTGACCTTAATACGTGTAATAAATCAGATCAGACGAATGTGCTCAACAAGCATTGTCGCCACCATAATGTCTTTTACTTCATACCTTACTCACTTAGAGCACATTTTACAAATTCGTTGAGTATCTTTATAATAAATGCATCTTGGTAAAAGAAGCTTGGGTAACATCAGTTTGGAAATATTGTACTTTTTTTACTTGACCGGTGATATCTAAAATCTGCTAAATTTACGCCCCATTAGCTGCTAGAAATTGAATTCACGTGGTTTCACCATTAGGTACGTCATGGGTACTCCTAGTTATACCACCAGCTAGCCATGGGGCTTTTATAATGGAAGTAGGTTAAAAGGCTAGAACTGTCTCAAATACCATTTTATCAACGAGGTGGATCAGATCTGTAGAACGCAAGTGGAACGATTCTCATAGGATTTTTAGAACTCAAGAAATTTTATAATTTTGACTGATTGTATAGGAATGCGACATCGTTTTTTTTTTTATCAACCACCGCTTTTTCAAATCCGATTAGAATGAGCATGCTCGATTTAATTAACGCTATTCGTGAAGAACAAGCGCGGAGAGAGAATCGGACCTAAAGCAGATTTATTGTCAGAAGTGTCAATAGCATTTAATCGTAAGGAAAATCTTATGTTAATGGATATATATTTGTGACAAGGTATCACGAAAACGTACGTCCATTTTTTGCTAGTGCGAGCTACATTTCTAGACGAAAGGAAGCTGCCGTAACGCAACTCCTCTACCGTTCATTTGCAGACAATTTTATGGTAAATAAATTAGTGCAGGTTGGTCCATAAACTCCTTCATATAATAAGTTTCGCGGCTGCGAGAACATCCGTACTATGGCAGATGCCATCATCAGACCAAATGCTAATGTTATCTAAAATAGCGGTACCACGAGTAGCATAACTACGCTCGCGTAAGTCGTTGGCTTAAACTGCCCAAGAACTAACCAAATCAGCCTCTTGACCGGCGGACACTTTGGTAGCGCCGCAAAGTGCTGCTAGAAAAGAAACCTCTAACAAATGCTAAAAAATACTACTGGGCCTTATTATCTGTTATTTTACTGCCAGTTCTAGCTGATCCATTTCATAGGTCTCAGCAGATGGACTCGCTTGGGTGTCAGCTTAAGTCGGGAGAAGTTAAAGACTGCGATCCTGCATTTCTCCTTCTAACGCAGCGTGCAAGGACCACCCCAGTATAATGGACCCACACTCGCAAAATTCTCGAAAAACTCGAGTTTCCTTGTTCGTAAAAACGGCGTATCATGCTTAAGTTCTTACAGCGACCCTTTGATTACCCCGATTGAGGTAAGGAAGGGTGAGAGCTCTGTGAGGCTGACACACCTATAGCTCTATAGTGTAGTGACAAATAGGTCCTGGATTTAGAAATTAAATATATACAATGCATTAAAAATATTGCAGATTATAGAGCGAACACGATGTAGCCTGGTCAAAGCAAATTCTTAAGCAATTGTCCTTTGAAGGTTGAGGACTCGACAAATAACATAATCTTCCAAATGTCAGATGTACGACGTTATCGTCACATCAGCGTCGAAATCTCAACCCGTACACAACTCGACACAATCAAAACATCCAGGATGAAAGTGAAATGGACGTTAAATTTGCATGAATGCTCAGATTTTTCAAGTATTTATGGTCCAGATCTTACGAGATGCTTCTCAGAGTTGAGTTCCGCTACCTTAATTTACATTTATAAAATCCGTTCTACGTAGTAATGAGAAAGCGGTACCGTGCGCGTTGATGTTGACTGCGGGTTAGCCTGAAAAGCTTGACTCAATTTCAGCAAAAATACATTTCCGGCTAAGTATCTATCCGCGAATTTACATTTCAGTTTGCTAATTCAACCATTTCAACCATTTGCCGGAGGTAATCTGATGTGTAGAAAAACTTATTCTGTTCTGGTGCTTTTCACAACTTAGTGTTTTTCTCACATCGTGATCACAAAAGCAGACGGGCTGTGACATAATGTAAAAAATAAATCCTGTGTGGACTTTTCCTTTTTTAAGTTCAGAGCAAGCTTAGCATTACTCGAAGCATTCCAAGTACACAATGCATCTGAAAAGTATGCGTTATATTAGAGTATGTATATTAAGGCAATTACTGCTGTCGCGGCTGATACGCTGTAACCAAAACACTATTCAATAAATCTATATTTTGTATAACGAGTAACGACCTTTCATAATTTTAACGTTTTGCGTTGTTTGAAACACTTCAAACAAACATGACTTAGTGAACTGAAGCAAAGGTTAGCAGCAGTAGCGTCAAATATTTCGTTTCACCCGTTCCCAACGTTGTTGAATCTCACTCTTGGCGCAGGCCCTAATGGCTTGTTTTATTAAAACAACTGACTTATAGGATAGAAGGATAGCATATACTAAGAAAAAGTACCGATCTGTACAATGTGTAGTAAAAAAAAACCTGCATCATGATGCCCTGAGTTGGCATACAGGTCATCTGATTCAGCATAAGCACAGCGTAACTTGATTAAAATAATTCGACCTAAACCAAATCTAATCTACTTGACCTAGTGCACGGTACCTATATGAAAAACAAATATTCACGTATCATGATCTTCTTCAGAGTTTATTACTGTCACAATTACAACATTGTTTAATAGTTCACAATGTGGATATATTTCATTCCTATAATACACATGACTAGTTTTTGCTTTGTCTCAGTCATCGAAAAACAGCAACAATATATATATATATATATATATATATATATATATATA
>MNPL01007229.1:0-16747 GCA_002081605.1 Tropilaelaps mercedesae | reverse complement strand
TAATAATAATAATAATAATAATAATATTAATAATAATAATAATAATATTAATAATAATAATAATAATAATAATAATAACATTAATAGTGTCCACTTCATCGTACAGTAATGGATCGCAATCAAGAAGGCACACGTCCTGTTGCTCTGTAAACAGGATACGTACGTATTTTGTATCTCGGGTCTGGGGATTAGAGCACACTAAAGCCAACTAATTAAATGGGAGTAGTTTTATTTCAGTTGTAAGGGTCAAGATTATTCGTACAGTATATTTGCTAATTTGCGCACCAGTCGGCAAACGTGATAAGGGTTATCTTGATTTAGTCTCACTGTTAGTACCCAATTTCTTAGTCGGTACCACACATGATGTTATGCCACCGGTGGTAGAGTGCATAACCGTGTCAGTAATTCATGTAATTCAATGTCACTTTTCTGAGAGTTAAAATGGCCTGCTTTAGTAGTTCAAGCGACGAACGCTCGGATCGAAAAGTCATGAGAGCTGCACTAAAACTTTGTATCGTTTCTGTTCGTACTACCAAACGGTAATTTCCGTTAGCGGTCGCTTCGACTGACTGGGAAAACAGAGTGGCAATTCATCTTCGGGAGAAGTACTTGAGCAGATTCTGAGCCTAAAAGCGGAGCGACAAATCGGAAAGTCTCGCGATCTCCCGCGAACGTTGCAGCACTTTACTAGGTAGCTGGAGCTTGACTAGTTCAAACACAGATCTCATCTATTAGGTTGAAGCTTGTCGTGGAAAATTGTCTGGTTGCATTTACTCCTTGTCGGGGCATTTTAATCAGATGTTCCGGTGACTATTTATTGAGCCCAGTGATACAATTCGTCATTCGACTACAACACCTGCAGTTGAAAACGTAAAACTGTTGAAATGTGCTTCATTTCGAACGAATTGTAGAAATGATAATTGGTTTCTTTCACAGATTCGTTCTCCAATCGCTGCAGACCTTTCATTGTGTCGCCCGCATAAGCAGCGTTCTGCTCATTCACACGTTCCCTTAGCCTGCCCGTATGGATTGTGGTCTCGTTCCAATTCGAATTTGTGTAGTTTGTCATACGTCTGATGATAATGAACAGGAGCTAACCTTTCGTATGAACGTTACTTCGTACGAGAGACGCTCTCTGGCTCAAAGTGCGAGCTGTTGCCTCTGTACCTTTTGCGTAGCGTGAAGCAGGAAAAAGATGGCGTCGGCCGGCCGCGAGGATGGCATCTCCGTTCGTTCGGAAAAGTCGAAAGTGGCGGGCCCACGCTTATGCCAAAGGAACGGGAACTTGGGCCCCGTGGGCTTTTCTTTTGCAGCGGTCTCGCGAGGGATAACTGCGAGGCTTTCAAGCATTTCGCCCCCGGATCTGCCCCACTGTTTCTTTCTTTTCCGCTCTTATCCGCCGCAGGGTATCACTTCATCTCGCAGAGAAGAAGAAGCTGTTCATTAGCTTGACGCTGGTGCCGACGTCATAGAAGAAGCCTTCTTCGTCGCTTGCCGTTGTGTTCAGGCTGTGGGCAACCAACGTACCTCGACGAAACAAGCTTTCGCAAAAAGTCGATTCTATCACTTCGGTTGCTTTCGCTAGTGATAAAATCGCCTTATGGAGCGCACGTGCAGATGTTTCTTGTACTCGTAGTACTATTATTATTATTATTATTAGAACGATGACTACATAAAGGTGTCGATTAATAGAGATGAGGGCTGGAATATGGACGACAGCGCATACGCCATCGAAAGTTTTTCGTTTGAAAGGGCACAGATGACTTACAACGTTTGTAGTATGTCCGAATCTTAATTAACATCACTGCTGTGGGTCATTCATGCTTCGTTGCTTACTTTTTCAGTTTAATTCAAAATCCTCTTGGTTTATTCTAAATTGTTATTATCCAGGAAATTCTCAAAGAACACAATCAGCATTCTCAGAACATTAAAGTGCACGACAATTGTGTTTACCTATAATTTATCTACATTTACATTTAGCGACGATATTTGGTTGAGATGAAAATAAACGGGTGATTAGGTAATTCATAGGTACGCAGCAACCATTTCAAATTCTATGAAAACAACGATCAAATTTGTCGATTAAGTCAGGTGGTAATCTTGTAGTAAAGAAAATGTGAATCGATGAACGTGACATAGTTCAACACAAATATATCTGAGTACGTCACTAAACAGTGATAACACTGGTTGCGAATCGCAATAATATCCTGCTAACATTTTGATAACTAGATCAGACCAAGTAGAATTAAAAAAATGTAGTTTCGTCGAATTACTATTAGATTTCTTAAAAGATACGGATATGATAATTTTGCTAACGATTATCGAGCCTAAATCGCCAATACTAAACATGCCGTAAGCGTTGGCGAATGTATTGAATGCAATCGATATAATAGGCATTGAATGAGCCCATAAGGTCAATGAAAACGTCTCTTGGCAACGAATTCTGCGGTCAACCTTACATTCATATTATATGCATGTTTTATCGACGTCATAAGCAATGGCTTGTTTAGCCACATTAACTTATTTCTGCTTCAATTTTAATGATTGATTGCATCCCGAGCTGCAACAGCAAGTACTAGACAGAAGACTCGAGAAATGGCGACATTGTTGCCGGTGCAGGATATGATAGCATGGCGCTTCCTATACCGAGAATTTCCATCGAACTTCTGAGGTCTGTTTGAGTTGAAGAGGTCGCCCTGACCTGCATCTTCTCTTCTAAGACTGAACATGAGAGGAAGTCATTACTGGCAGGAAACGAATCAAATTCAGTCGCCCATATCGCGCGAGTACATGGCATCTAGACTACATACTCTCAAATATAGTTCCCGTAGAGTTAGATTGGCTGGCCGAAACAGGCCTAGCCAGTCGTCGGTCTTTTATCTTCTAGCACCCACCTATATAAGCATACCGTTAGAGAACACGCTATTTGGCCATCATGCCATTCGCTTAAGTTTCTCTATTGAAAGCGAAATACGATTATCATACCTCCAGATACATACGCACACATATGTTGACATGCATCGTCGAAGAACCATAAACCCGTCAACCCTTGAGATATCTCGTTAAAAAGCTATCATCTATGTACATATGAATGTTATGTATCCTAATAGATCAGGGAAATAAGTGTGAAGTCACGCGTTTACATAATCTTTTTCTCAGCCTTGTAGTTCACCATCGGACATTTTTCCGACTACTCTTGTGCATCGCAAAGCTGAACCGGCTGATTGGTTCGTGACCGATTATTTCGATTGTTGAAGGGGCTGCAGTCTAATTTAAAGGCATCTTTAAAGGAATCGTTATTTGAAATTATCAAATTAACTACTCGAGACTCGAGAAGAGGTGTTTGAGCAATCTAGATCCGAAGAGCGTGTCGAGTCTATAAGCGAACGAGAGCCATGCGGATGATACTGTTTTTGCTATGTAAGTATAAGCCATATTACATAAACGGACCAATTTCATTTTGAATTTTTTTAGTGGTCGGCCTTCAGTTTGCCGGATGACAGACTACAGAGTCTTGTCAGGAACTTGCATCCCTGGTAGCTGCCAAATTATGTTTGCGCTCGCATGTGTCATGCACCTTACCGCTGCATATGAGATATTTATGCATGCAGTATGTACCAACAATATATGGCATTTATTTTGAAACGTGTTCGTGCGGGACAATATCTTTTCGTAGAATGGGCTATTATGTCCTCAAACAAAACGACCGAAATCTATCATTAAGTACAGTCAAATAATAATACGAAGTCGCATTGTACTGGCAACGGAGGTAAGTGGAGCAACTGTGCTCCAAAATATGCTCTTTGACGAACGAAGGCAATATTTGAATTCCAACTTATCTTCGTCGGCGTATTCCTTAGTACGACAGGGATAACTCAATGTCATTGCGACGGTGGCAGAATAGGTACGAAATGTAAAGCTAAGGTATTCTCTTTCTTTGCCCGTTCTCCCGGTGTGTTCGTGCGGAAAGAAGATATACCACGTATATTATGAAAAGAGAGAATTTTCTTCTGCAACGAGAACCGTCGGGCAAAAAGGCTTAAAAGAAACGGTACAAAAAGTGGCAAAACCTGAGGGCGACATGGAAAGGAAAATCGGCAAGGCAATAAATTTCCGCCTAGGCAGAGGTCTCATATTTGCTTTGGCGTTGAAGTCGACTTAGGTAGCATCCGTATAGAAAAAAACGTATCTGTGCTGCTTCTTTGAGTCTAACTGCGCTAGGTAGGACCTAAGTGGCATCAGGTATATTTTTGCCGCATACATACGTCTTTCCCCCTCTCTCTTCCGCCCTATAATTTCAACTCATTATAATTCATTCTTATCTAGCTATCAAAGAATGCATGTGTCTTTCTCAAAACTATTCATACACGTTTACTTTATAAACTTAGTCAAATGCTATAAGCTTCCACCCATTTAGATTGTTTTATATCTTTAATAGCGAGCTAGTAAAGTTTAAATATATTCTCTTATTATAAGTGTAGTTTGTTTATGTCTTTTTAACCAATTGGCATACCGTTATATTAACTTTGCAAATTATAATGATCGCACCCGGCGCTTACTTATTGTAAACTGCTTTGTTCAGATGAAACAGAGCTCTTCTAGATAAATGATTGACTTTCTCATTTTTAAAACAACTTTTCCCAACACGAGTTGTGGGGCATTGGGGCCATTGGATTCAAAAGTTCCTTCCCGATTTTCTTCCCACTAGTCACAGAGCAGTTAAATGTCACCCTCCCAATTACCCTTGTGAAGTAAAAATAAAATCCCCGTTCCGCCGTTCTGCAACAACAAAGCCATAGCTCAAATGCAAGAATGTTCTGCGTTTAATAACTGCTTGCTTGCCTTTAATGGTCTTTAATATATCAAACGTAATATTCTAGGGCTCCCGCAATATCACTACGCAGTCATTATTATGGCCTAACCGTACGAATGGGCGCTAGCGGCCCCAAAAGTACTAGCTACTTTTATTCCACTAGCTGTCTCTAATCTTCTCCCTTACCTGTCAGTATTCCCCTATTGGTCAGCTACCAATCCTCCAGCTCGATACAGTCATTCTTTTTACATCTCCTATTGTCCTACCAGCACTACCAAACTACTCGACCGACATATCCTTTTCATGTCCTTAGCATGTTTTTAGTCGTTGCTGGTCCTTTTGTATCGTCTTTTCAGATTCGAACGGCGCCTCTAGTATTTCTGATGTCACATAGCATTTAATCTCCATTGATTCGCCGGCTCTTTGAAAAGGCCCTAACCGCTAGATGCGTTATAGCTGCACATATCTTTCGAATTTTCATCAGCCGCGCCAAAAAGTGTGTACACCTCAAACTTGCCTGGGTATGATATTATCACAACGCGCTCCTTGGCTCCCTGTAATTGTAGAAAGAGACCCAACATTCGCCGCGCCGTTTAGACGTCATTGAGGAGCCTGGAACATCTCTTTGGTCAGCCGCTTTTTCAGGCAAAGATACAGTCGGGGCCTGGCAGGCTTGAATGAGGCGTTTCAAGCAAATAGAGAAAACGCGGAACACAGCGTGCGCCTTTCGGGCAGTGTCAGTGCCTTCTATTTCGAACGATGGCTCGCCGACCTGATCAGTCTGATCACTGATGGTGCTAACTTCAAAGCGTACAGCGACAAAACTTACATCATGCAATGCGAGCTTTAGTGTAAACATGTAATTTAATTTAATTTAGATAAATGTAGTAAAAATACATTATGTTCTTCTGATTCAACAACAGACAAGAACCTTTTGGTAGACTTAAGTAAATTGTCGCGCAACTATTTTCTGTATATAAAACAGCTCTTTCCCTGCTACTCTGGTCAATATTGTTCCAAATATTTTATATCCAATCACGCACGTAGTAAGTATTGCTACGGCCCAAGTTCCAGACAATGCATATTCATTGCGTACAGGCGTGCCCGTCAAGTACTGCTCTTTTTGAAATCACCAATGTGTCCACAGTGGAACGTTACTTAAATGTGATCTTGCACTTTGCTTTAGAAAAGTGTAAATAATATTTTTAGTAGAGCTAGCTGATATTTGGCCACATGACATCGAATACGTAATTTAGTACACCTATGCAAGTGTTTATTCTTCATTCCTGATCCCATAGTCTGGTGCCTTTAAGTTTGGCTGTATCTTTCTCAGTGAGCCTTTACAAAACCATTGTTTGTCCTTCTGGCGGTACAGTCGAGTATTCACGATTGAATTGATGAAGAGCACACAACATTGCATGCAGTCACGCCATACAATTTTGCAGACCAATCGTAAACCTTGTGTCCGCACACGAGGCAGACAATATTTCTTCGGCAGATAGGCTATCCATATGGTGAAAATCTTCTAGGAACGTCTGGAAGAATTCGACCCGTCTAGCCGGTGTTTTGTTTTATTGGGGGGCGAGAAAAATATTTTGCCAATTGCATTTGCTATATCCGAAGTTGTTTTTTTCTCAGAAAGTCTTTCCCACAGAATCTACGAGATACAAATGAATGCTAGCAAATAGTATGGACAGGACACAATCAGTTGTAGCGATCAGAAGTAACCCCAAAGACCTAACTCTCTAAGCAAAGCCACAAATCTTCGATGAAATATTGGTCAGAATACAATACCGAATAGGCATTTCTACAAAGTGCAGTTCTTTTTGTGGGAAATTTACATCCACGCTGAAGATCATTGACGCTCAGCTGGCTGGTCAGACTGGTGTGCATGTCTTTGCCTTCATACTAAGCAAGGCCTAACGGATTTAATCGGTTCGTGATTTTGAATACGTGACCTTCAATGCGCTTTACAGCAAACTGAGATAGCATATTTTCAAAAATAAGGGTTATATTTTACCGGTACGCAACTCAACAAGAGATGCGTTGCGTAGCGATGTGATGAAAGTGCTAATAGCACTTCTACTTTACTGTTTACTGGAACCCAGGTTCCCAGTGGCTCGGACATGTTGTATGACGTACGATTGGTAGATTCTTTTTTAGGAGATATTGTCCGAAAAAATAGCAGTTCCACGGATTAGAGCGCACTTTGTAGAGTTGACGGGCGCTCCGAAGTGGTCCTCTTCTTCGTGAGCTTTAGAAACATCCGTGTGTGTGTGGCTCTCGTTGGCTGTCAGACACTCCAATTTTATTTGAGCCTGACTGAGGCGATATCCTAATCCTCATTTAATGGGCTAGGTTCAACTACGAGCGACTGAGTGCAATCCAGTAGTCATGCTGTGCAATCCTGCAGCGACCGGACCCCCGCCGTCACACGTTTCTGAGTCATGAGCGACATAGATGAGTCAGTTGCTTTTATCGACGTAATCGCTATCAATCCCTCTATTCTACATAGCATATTTCTGGATAGTGGAGTCTGAGACTACGAAATCTATTTTGTTAAGCAGTAAAATAAGTCAACGCCGCATTTGATTACTGTGCGTGTGTGATAGGTACCCGAGTATACAACCGCATAGCGTTCCGCTGATTTTCGCATGTTTTGCGTCTATACACTGCTCCGTTTATTGAATAGATTCCATGCCGTTTTCAGGTGACGTTTAACTTGTTCGGTTGATTCAGTGTGATATTTACGACCCTTGGCATAGTATTTGAGTACGCAAACTATCTTCGGCAAGCAAGTCATACTTAGGTTGCGAGCCTATACGAAGTCACCACTGAATCAACGATACTTCTGGCAGCCTTGAAACATGCTAGAGAGTAAATAGAAGAAAGAAAGTTGAGCCGCCTACTAAGAAACAGATAATTAGACGAAAACGTGTGGTTGGCCAAAAGTTGATTGTTAGAATAACTACTTTTTTTAGAGTTCATATAATGGTTCTGACGGAAAGACTGGATTGTGAGTGGAGAGTGGAGTGAGACATTAGAATGAAAAAATCGTGTTTTATTCTAGGATGGAAACATTAAATATTATCTTGGCGTTTCCATATTCCAGAACAAAGCAGATTATCTTCTGAACTGCTCAATCTAACCGTCCTAGTCATCAATTCTATTTGCTTTCGTAACGCGATCGATAGCGAAAAAACGCGAATCGCAACAATTAATTTTAATTTTACCTCAAAATAGGCCCATAAGTGGGCAATTTAATCTGAAGCCTGAAGTATTCGTTTTAATTGGCCTTTGTCGCTAGGCGCTTGCCTGGCCAGGATTTCCCGTAACGAACTCCAATGAGCCAACGGTGCCTTGCGGCCTTTAAAAATGCTCTAGAATTTTTTTTGGTTTTTTCATTCTATTGCACATGTCTAAAATTAATCTCGTCGTACTTCAAGTTGCGAATTTTCACCCTATCGTGCAATTTTGACTTTGACAATATTGACAGTGCAAATGCCTGACTTTTTTGACAGTTGTCGATACACTTCAAGTTGCCAAGTATGCTTGGCATAGTATTATTAGTTATATGTGAATTATGTGCCTTTTAAATACATGTTTCATAAGTTTTTTGGAGCGGATACATTAAAACAATTCGAGAATGGGTTACATATGATAAGTCTTCGACATCCCACTAGCTATCGCGCCCTTCAACACTTCAGGAAACATAAAGAATCAAAGCCTACAGAGTTATCGCACGCACATTCATTGATCATTGAACACCCGGAGTTTTCTCATGAAGTTTATTCCTGTTTCCCTTCGTCCGCATTTACAGGCCAATTAAACTCAATAAAAGAGTTCCGTTCAGTAGTATACACTACACTACGATATACAATTAGCTTCTTAGATCCCGTTAGGTCAGTGCGTTAGGTCAGTGCGGTTCTCGCTCAACCAGGTAAGTCCACATCGAGTGTTGTACACTTGTTACTAATTATAATGAATGTATTTTGGCTTCGCTTTCGTTCGAAGCTTCTTCGTCCGTAAAAGGGTTTCTCGAAGGTCTATCTCGTCACCAGCCTCATCCTTTCCTGTGCAAAATAAGGTCTGCCCCACGCCCACTGCCAAGGTTGGTTTCCTCCGGCCGTCATTTTCTGATTTCGCGTTCCGACCTCCGCGAAACTTGAATGGCACAATACGAACGGTGTGGATGTAGGCTTATTTGGCAGCTGACGGTCATCCACATTCTCCACTGACGCAATCTTATTCAGCAAACCATTCGATTCTAGCTTCCTAAGCTCAAGCTGCTACGGTTAGGTAAACAAAGGAATAAATTCCTACTACAGTCTTATTTGTAGTATAGGTGCAACTCGCATTATAGGGTAACTGCAAAGACAGGCTTTACTGGCTCATTCGTCCGTCTTCGTACCTGAAATATCCTCATTTCATTGTTTCATTAATTGCAATGCTTGAGCAAAACGACGGAGCCGGGTGATGATGGGTAATCCGAGGAGTAATCAGCTGGGAGAACTTTTCAAAAATTGCTCACGCAGAAGTTGATGCAACCGTTAATTCTCCGGCCGACGATGCAGCAGGTTGAGCGTGTAAGCGATTCCCCTTAATAGCCCTCATCTTGCGTTGAACTACTGTGCTTTCGATTCAAGTCAAGGCGCCATTTACCAATGTATAGGACAGGCATGCTTTGTGTGTGTGTGTAATACATTGAAGTGACGTACACCGTTACAGAGCCAACAGCGCCTAATAGGCTTCGCATCGATAAACAGCAACCAATTAAAGAAACATGGCATCACGTTATTGTTTTCGTTCGTTGTTATGATTACGCGTCGACTAACGCATGAGAGGCCATGTGACATTGTCTCCGTGTGACGGAGAAAACTGAGGGTCGAAGACGATGACGTTCGCTTTTCATTTTCCGCCCCGGGGGGAGCGTGCGCGGACCTCGTGGCCACGACGTATACAAGGAGAGCGTACTTACTGCGATAGCGAGTTGAATGAACAGCCCTTTCGACGACGACCGACGGTAATTTATCCTGTAGAACGGCACATGCGTGTTCCTGTGCGCGCGTATGAGTGTGTTTGTTTCCTGGAGCTCCACGATGAAGATATACGTGACTTAGTCTTGCTCTTTTTCTTTGTCCACTCTCACACGGTATTTGCTGAGATGGGTACCGCGCGTCTGTCTAGAGGAAAAGTTGTTGGTTAATGATGCGTAGATCCGGAATGATCGGTCTGTGACTGAGTAAGACTTCCCTACAGATATCTGTCTTTCAGACCACTGCGTATCATGGATCCTCCATGAGATCCTACCGGCTCTAGCGGGCACCTGCCGAAGCGAAACACTATGTATGGTGCATGTACGTATCTACATAAATATATGGCCCTATCTGCAACAAGCAATAATACCCAATGAGACTCCCTCGAGTCGAGATTTTAGCATATGGCTAAAATCTCGACTGTGTACATCTTAAACTATGCATAAGTGGAGTAAGTATTTAGGTTTATTCGGATAACGTGCATGTTTGCGTACTATCGCATTTTTCTACACGTCACTCTAAGGGTAATTGACCAGTGGTAATTGACGCTTTGTCGTTCAATTTAAGCTTAAGCTATTTGTATTTTAGCTCAAAAAAAGCCTTTGGTTACGTCGACTGCCGTGCTGCTTGACAGCGTCAAATTTAAAGCTTAATCAACGTAGAATTTTTTTAGTTCAGTACTACAACAACGTTCGCCTTATCCTAAGACCTTGCTTCTTGGAAAAAGGACGACTCCCACGTATGCTGGGCTGCGTATTGTTCCATAACAACCGCTTGGGAATTTAGACAGGTGCGACTTAGATGTAAACTATTCAGGCGGCTTTGTTGATTCGTAGCCGTGATGTGTTCCTCGTAATAGATATAGCGTTGCCAAGTACGACATGTCGGCATGTTCCCCCCGCTGCGAAGCTTACAAGATGGGCGATTACAGTATTGAGTTGGCAAGTATGGAGTGAGCGCAAACACCGATGTTGCGTTCGTGTGAGTTCCACTCCATCGGCATTGGTTGCGCCATACAGCCATTCGCTGGATATTTTGCAGCTTGATCTACCGGTGAGCTGGTTAACTCGTTAACTTCACCGACGTTGTTACCGCGCGTATTCTATTATAAGCTCCCTGCACTTATTACGATTTCATCTCTCTTATCTACAAGGCGCTTCTTAGCCGTGCGGCCCCTCCAGTCGTTCGACTTGAATCCATTAGCGTACCATTAAATGCCTAATGGGGTGGAATATATTTACCATTAGACTATGCGCCTGCTGAGACAGCCAATATTATTATTATTGAGGTGGCGCGAAAGGTTGCTGACGTTGTGTAATTAATCGTCTGACCATTGCGCCTTTTCGTTCAGTGATTGGAAACTGCCGAAAATTGACGATAAGTTACGGTTATCGGATCATCGACGTCATGGCGTGCTCAAGGTTTAGCCATTCGGACGATTGCAATTTTCAGTCGATGTTCTAGCGGTGGTTGTGTGGTTTAGTTAGGTCAGGGACGCAGAAGGTGTGTGCGCGAAGATAAAGCATCGCTCGCATGCTTGCGCATATGACAATGGAGCACAAGTTTTTTATCTTGTCAAGTAGTTTACTGGATTTATGTGATATTACTTTGCCTTACTGATGATAACCCTACGTAACGTTACCATACATGATTTTCAAATTGTGATATCTAAAATCGGTTCGTTTATAACCATTATTATACTTATATAATGGTGTTATCATTAAAAACTGTCACTCTCTTGTGCCCCTCTCCACACACATAACATAGGCGCCACTCTTTGAGAAACAACAGGGGTGTTTTTTACTTGATTTAGTTATTTCAAATATTGCGTTTAATTCTCAAATGCAGCTATAATTTGACGTTTTATTTCCTGGTGCTCCATCGTACTTAGTCTGAACTGGTTAGTTTCTGAGGAGAATTACTAGTTTGACAGTATTAGATATATAACCTCATTTCAGCAGTCTCGTTCAATAATTTATGTTACAGTTTGCCCCTACTCTCATTAACGGTGCATTTGTGAACTAGCAACTTTAGCCTACACTATTATACTTAACGTTAGACTCATGACCTCTTGACATATGGTCTACTGCAAGGAAGTAAAACAACTCGACGAAATGGCGTTCCTGGCCATGTTTTCCTACATTTCCATCGGGAACATCTGTCGAATCTGTGCAAGGGTTTCTTATGCACACATTTTTTTTCTACTGCCAGTGACGGTCGTGGCGGTTTTACCGCATCGCTATTACCGCCCGCGCCAGTGTCGCTGTTCCTGTCGCAGCAATAAAAAAAAATGATCAATTCTGCGTGGTTTATTCTCTGCTCTGTTTTCTCGCTTGCCGTCGGACTTGACTCTGCCTATCTCCCTCTCGAACCTGCTTCTGCCGAGGCCCCAGCTCGCTTTTCGCCAAAATTCTGCCTCTGCCGTCTGCACCATCCCTACCAGGTTTCTTCCGCTTTCGTGTTGGTCTTTCGTCTATTCATTTCTTGTTGGTGGGTGGTTGTTGACTTTGTTGGCGGCGTTCGTATACTGTTATCCCCGTCTCTTCTGGCATTGGCGGACTCCTAGTCGCCTATTCAGGGACATTGTTCCTTGGTTTCGGTCTTTTTTCTCATCTCTTCCGTTTGTCTGGTATTGTATCAGTGGCTACTAGCGCCGTTGTTTCTACGTGTGCCTGGTGTCGTCATAGATGTTTTTGCCAGCTATTTTGGCGCTTACCTGCGCCGTCGTGGCGGGTATATGTGATTTGGTAACCACCGCTGCCCCCAGCTCGGCTCTGTCCCAAGGCGAATTTCTGTTATGCAGGTTACGAGCTAGCTAGATACATTTATATATATACATCCCCGTTAGGAGAATGGTGTCTCACGGGACGGCCATGGTGAGTCGACAACGAGGGAAGAACGGCGAGCAAAACGAAACTGTTCTTGAATAAAGGTGTCGTTGTGATGTTATTGTTCTAATTGGATAACGCCGCCGACGGCGACGACGTTATGAAATAATTTTAACTCCCTTAACGCCGAGTTTCATTCCGTGCTCTGCTGCAACGATAATGACGCTAGTCTGGAGCCGACTCTAGCCAACGCTCGTGAGACAGACAGGGAATTGATACGCTGTCGTTATGAAAAGATAAATTTATGTAAAAAATGGTGAATAGTCTACGACTGCGTGCACAAGATTAATAAGACAGGCAGCTGTATAGTTAGCGTAACACATTATGTTTATCGCATATATACATGTTTCTGTTTGGTTCCAGTCATGTCTTTGAAGGAAGAGGATAGCGTTAGGTTAAGGAAACGCTGCTGTGATGCAAACTAGAATGCTGCTCATCGAAGCAGCGGTTGCTATTGGTTCGTCGCGATCATTTGAAGCATTTCGTATAACGAAAATCATCTGGTTTTGAGCTGAAAAGACAAAATATGGTGCCCCTCACACACTGCTACTATTTATTTATTTCCACTAGGTAGCTCGTGCATTTTGCCAGTAACCCTTTCGTAAAATAGCATTTCCCTTTTATATTAGGGGTTTGTTTACATTTACAGCTGAGTATTCGTCACATATTAGGCATGGCTCGACGCGTTGTACATATATATATATATACTTATATATATACTTAGGTGCATACACCACTAATACATTTAGTTTGCGGCCATATCAATGGAGACCAATTTCCTCAGGGATTGGTCGCTTTCTGCTCACTCTACTTCACTACAGCCTACTACAGCGGATACAGTGTCGGTTATCCACCTCTTATACAATCACAATGGGTTTTTGAGCTCGCTTTCATTTGGTAAGTAATTCACCACTGTAATGTGGACCATTTCCTTTCTAGCTTTGCCGACAAGCACGCTTTCACCTTATCTCAAAGCATTGTGGCCGGCGAACCCGGGCTAATGGTGCCGATTCCCTACCGTAGCGCGGCTTTGCCTTCTTTTCTACAGGTTTCTTTATTTGTAAGATTGATGTATCTCTTCGTTTGTCTGTGCTTGCACCCTGCTACTCACCGTGGCGGTTTTATATTCTGCTACCGTAGCTCATTAGGATAAGTACGCTGTCCATAATTCATTCAGGGTAGCGTCGGCTCTTACAACCAGTCATACAGGAAAAGAATATACTCGAGCAAATCATTCGACGCATTGCAAAATACTTAGATACAAGAGGATTCGTGGGGTTGTCTTCAATAGGTTCAACACATTCGTACGGAGAAAGGCAAACATGGATTTTTGCTCACTTATGAAGAGAAACGCACGTATAGTTAAATATTATGCACATTTTATGTTGTTACAAAGAGACATATATGCTGGAAACTAGTGCGTAATGGTATTTCCGCTTTTACCGAACCATGGGAGGCTACTGCGTCAAAAACCAGGAGCCACTTCAACACTGGAAAAAAATCACGAACCAATTTGTTTTCTTTCATCTATTTTCGGCCATGACTGAGGTGCGTAGAGTAAGTCTATATCACCTGTGACGATTTTAGGAAGGTAAGAATGTTTTAATAAGCCTCCTGCGACCAATGTAGGCAAAACATGGATGACATGATGACAACTACAAACGTAGGATTCAGACCGGAGAGTTGAGCGGTCGTATATAGAATGGAAAAGGGGAAAACTCCAGTAATAAGTGTACGCACAGATATGCGCGCCGCTAACGTCAATGCGTTTTCGAAAGGTAACCCTTAACTAAAGGCGGATGATAGAGATACCAATGCTCAGTCAAGGCAATCTCGCGAAGTGGCCTAATTAGCCTACACAATTACAAAAACAAATGGGCTGTCACATGCACGTCTACATAGCTCGTGTACACCCACGTCTCTGCAAAGTGCATTACCCAAATTAATACACAATCATGAAAACAGGAGCACAATTACATCTGTTCATAATTATTTTTGTTTCCACGAATAAAATGGCATACATATAAATATGTAGAAAGGCAGAGAGCTAGAGAGAGAAAGAGGTAGAAAGCTAGAAGGGGGAAAATATCGACTGGAAATGTCCAAGAGAAGAGAACGGTCATTGTTAAATCATGATTAGGACTGCCAGAATAAACTACCATCACTGTCCTGACAAAGCGACCACCTAAGAAGATGTACAAATTGCAAACCACTTGAAGGTTCATCGGGATTATTGGCCTGCTACAGTTGAACGATTTAGAAATGGCTTACTTTCTTGAACATACGATGAAACTTAACAAGGTTAGGCTTCAGAAAGTGAGCGAAGCTTATTGTGGGCCGGTTTAGCAAAAGCACGTTCCAACTAGCGAAACGATGTGCTCAGGGGCATCTCTGATCAAGCAATTACTCAATATTCGCCCTTCTCACCACTGCTATCTGATATACGCATGCATCGGTCAATGCATATTTGCGTAGAACAATGAGAAGGGGTTTAGCTGAAAGAAGATTGCAGCTGCCGCAGCGATCAGTCGTGACGACCGAAGTGCTCTGCCATTTCCGGCCACCTCCTCTGAAACCGGCTACGTCTTTCAACTTCCTTAGTCTCAGAAAGATCAAAGTAATTTAAACGAACGACTCTTTGGGGACCTGCTCTTTCGTCGTCGCCTGCGCTAGCGTCAGCCATGCCGTCTTGCGTGCGCGCGCGTGATGGGGACGGCGGACCTAATGAAGCGAAATGAAATGCGATAAGCGAATGGCGTTCGCCGCCGGGACGCGCGGGCTACGCGAGTTATCGCCATCGGCCCCACGGCTATGGCCCCACGAACTGCGACGTACGGGAGAGGCGCTCATTGATCGCGCCCAGCATCGGCTGCGACGGCGGTAACATGATCCAATTTGGCGGAATCTGGCTCGATCTGGCGGCGTCAAAAAGGAGTACGGAGCGCTCAATATATATCTGCACGCTGCTCGGCTCACTCGAGTCACACTCCTTCGGCCAGTCATGGGTATCACAGGCGCGCATGGCGGGGCGCGGACGACTTAGGTGAGGGGCCTCCCTGGTGGGACGATTCGAGAACTGTGCATGGAGGGCACAATCCTTGCATGCGAACGATGGGCGGACGTAAATTCGGGAATGGGAAAAGAGTCAATGGAAAGTCGACAACGAGCAACGATCTCAGGAGCAACGATCGGTAGGAGTTAGGCGGCGTTAGGAGGCGGGATCAAATCAATTCACTGCGCTAGCACATCCATACAGCTTTTTCGAATGTGATATAGAAGGCCTGGTCCTCTCAGAGGAAGTAAGAGGTGACCGCGACGATAGGACTAAATGCAGTCAGTGTCTAATGTACTGCACATAGGAGCATAAACCGTACGGTAGGAGCATTTTATTCACATGTTCTGAACGTGCCCGTTATATCGTCACTGTAGTCCTTTAAGGATGTAAAGTTTACTTAAGACCCCGTGAAAGTCGTCTGTCGTGGTCTTCTTGTCCACATGCCCTGGCAGTCTACACAGATATGAGCTATTTGCAAGGGTTCACCGTTCACGTCATACACATGCCCACGGGGCTTTCTGCAGTTTTCTCCGAAAAAAAACGCGTATTCCTTTAGGTCTATTTCCTGACAATTTGAACCAAAAGTCGGAATGCGCGATATCCATCCTATATCTCCGTCACCTTCATGGCCCCTTGGGATACGCGTCCACTGGGAATTTCGAGTAAATAATAATGCAGAGAGGTTTGAGCCCTTCGAACTACTCGAAAACCGCTGGAATTTGTTAGCAATTGGAAGCTTAGAATTTCGTCGGACTTGGCTTTGAGGCTAAATATAATCAGAGCTAAATTTTTCAGAACATATTTGGAGCGGGGTTGAACAAAAAAATATAAAATGGTAATTATTTTTGAAGTAAGATTAGAATTAAAGATGTAAATGGCCCGGGTTTTATAAAATTATGTGACACATTTCTAAGTGTCTTGTTTGTTTACATATATATATATATATATATATATA